>LJIJ01000675.1:0-84668 GCA_001718145.1 Orchesella cincta | reverse complement strand
CTGCATTCCTTCTGGGTGTAACGTAACGAGAAGAAGAAAGTTGTGAGAAAAAACACATCTGACTGAGCAAAAAATACATACATATTATTCCAGTGCGCACTCGGATGCTCAGGATGTATATATGTATATAGACGAAGCAATAATTTATCCTCAAGCATTTTCAACTTCACAAATTCCCTTTGTTCATTTTTGATTTTGTTGGCTTTCAAGGCTTATATATTTCATTAAATCATTCTTTACTAGTCTCCAAACTACAATTCATTTTGTTTTGTATGCAAAGCCATTCGTATGTTCTATTTAGAAAATAATGCAGTGTTTCTTTCTTTCTCTCTCTCTCCTTTATTGAACAACAGAAGGGAAACTTTTTAATTTCTGATTGCCTCACTCGCTCGAGTTTTGTGTTGCATGCAACCAATAATAGGTTTCATTTCCAATCCCAATGTAATGTGTAAGTAAAATGCATGTAATTGAGCATGCACATTTTATCAGTAAAAGGACTGGCTGACGAGCAGAAGGAAGAGTTGTGTGCCGAAGAAAAGTGTGATAATTTTTTCCACCGCACCGATCCCGATGATATACAATTACAGCTTACGTAAATTGCACCAAAAGCATCATCATCACCTAATGAATGTTCATTTCCAATGACGCTCGCACTCGTAAAACAAACAAGAGCAAACAACATCCAAGCAAAAAAAAAACGAGGGTCTAGCTGTGTAGCTGTATTTGTATCACTTTTGTAGTTCAGATGAAAAGGAGAATTGGCAATAAATATCAGTACAATCTTGTGCTTTCGGTTCACTTAGAAAATTACATTGATTCCTGATTCCAGACTCTTCCCAATTTTTCATTTTCACTTTAGCAGAACGAACAAAGATGAATACTTGCAAAAAACAGAATCTTTTAGAAAACAAGTTGAAATGGGAAGCAGGCAAACAAGCAAACAAAAAGTGAGAGAGGAAGGGAAAGGTTGGAAGTTGGAATGGAGAAGAAATGGGAATGACGGTGAAAAAAAGAGAAATTAAAGTTATTTTGAACCAGAGACTCATTTGCTACAAATATGTGGTTTGTTGGTTTCTAGTTTCAGCATCCCATGTTTACCACGAACCACGTAAAAATGTGCTTGTTCCGCTCGTCCCAAGTAGGAGCTACCGAGACTGTAAAAGCATGTGGCTGAATAGTGTGAACGTAAAATTCTTTTTACTTTACGGAACTTCATGAGAAAATGCATTTCTTCAGTGGCATCATGGAATTAGAGGAAAAGAAACCAAGTGTAATGTGCTCACAACTAAGTAAGTAGGTATGTGCCAATAGCACTGACCAGATATAATGGGAATATTGCTGTATATTCCCTATGGATGCATATCCCATCATGAGGGTTTTTATAAATGTGTGCGGTGATATTTTGCCAACAATTTATGTCCCAGCTCACATAAATAACTCTCAGGAAAAAGAACATGCCCAAACAGTCAAATTTTCAATCCCAATCTAATCCTCAGTCAATCCCTTTGACGATGGCGGTATGTGGAGCGCTAATTAAAGAGCCATGGTTTTTTCCGTACTAACTCTCTTCTCTGCAGGAGTAGGAGCTGAGAAGACAAGTGTTTTGAAAAATCTACCTATTTATTTATTTTTTATTCTTCGTACATTTTACACTTTCCCCCTCATATATTTATACTTACGATTATAGCATAACAACATGTGTATTTATTATTATTCCCCGATTCCTCCTCCTATTTATTGCCAGTACTAACTAAAAAACGACTGTTAGCTGTCGCTTTCAACCACACATTATTATATATATCCTATTTTACTGTATGCCAATCTTTCCGGAATTTTACTACTGTTTTCTAAGCACATTCCAAGTTTGTTACCTTCTCATTTCTTCCACCAAATTACCCTATACCAACCACCATCACCCACCAAATATTTTCTGCTTTTGCGTAAGGGTGGAAGTGGTGGTGTGCATGGTGGTAGATAAAAACCCTGTAAACATAACTCGCTAATAAATATTTTTTCTCTTCTCCCCAACCTACTACTCTCTATACTTCTTGTTGATCTTTCTAAAATTCCAAAAATAGTTTTATAACGGACGCGCATAATTTTCTTGAAGAGTGTCGGTCACATATTTTTCGTATTTAAAAACCAAGTTTTCTATTTACAAGCGCCACATCACATCACCATCATCATCATTGACTTGCAGCATGAGCGAAGAGGATCGGGACCTCTGCCTTTAATGCACACAGCCTATTATATATTAACAAGAGGAATAAAAGGAATGAGATATTTCGACATAAATTTATCAAAAAATGTCAATTTTCTTAAGAAATCCACTATTTCGTTTACTTATGCAATGCTTCAAGGTAAATTCGTGCATGTTGGAGGGAAGGATTAACTTTGAGATACAAAGATGCACCTGTATTATACTCACGCCACAAAAAGCACTCATCATCCACTTTGTCCGTTTACCCAATAAAAATCTGAAATTCAGTTTGTGAACCAACTAAAAAAAGTAAATGATATATATTTTAACATAACAAAGCCATTTTTCCATTTTTCTTGGCAATCTTCTTCTTCTCACGAGATCAATTTTTTCCTTAAAATGGAGAAGTCAATGAAGTCTAAAGGAAAAACGAGATAGATAAACTCGCATTGCATCTCATTGAGCTTCAATTCTCACATATTCACGTATTTTTTCACTTATTCTTTGTGATCATCATCATTTTAGTCTCCTTTCTGTTCATCGAAAAGACGGAAAAACTGGTTTTACTGGGGCGTTGTCTCCCTGCACTTCTTAAAGGATTATAGAATCGAATATATACAGAATGGAGAAACAGGTAGGTAGAAATATGAGGTAAATCCTAAGACTTCTTCATTTTCTTTCTCATGGCCCTGATGATTATGAGGATGACGAAAAAAGTAGAAAAGTAAACTGTAACAAAGACGGATTCCAGAATCAAAACTTATTGAGCAGGTGGATAATCTTTTAAGTAGTGGAAATGGAATGCATTACATCATTCCAATTCTATGATTGGACGTATTATTGTATAATACAGAGAGACACGAAAATGAAACCAAGTTTTTTCCTGCTTTTCTTTTAAAAATCAAAGTAAACTGCTGGGATTTTATATGGTGTCTGAGTTGGCAGTAGGAAAATGATATACAATCTCTATAACTCTCTCTCCATGAATATAAATATTATACAAGACAAGACAAACTCCTGGTGAATTGATGTGATCTCTGTAATACGTGTATGACTTACAACGGCAGGTAGGCAAGTGGCCACAGGTTTTATTAACAATCATATATCAACCACTCAGTCAGTCCAGGTCGAGTTGTTAGTGGCAGAAATCAAGTACAAGAAACTGGAGGAATATAGACAAAAATTGTTTTTGTAGAAAAAATATGGCGTTTAATGTACCGATAAAAAACAAGATTCAGATCAAAATCCTCACAAATTGTAATAAATGCAGTGCTTCTGCTCTCTCTCTCTCTCTCTGGTACACATCGTTATTGCTCCTGTCAAACGTTTTACATCTCTGAACTTATCAGCCAAAAAAAACTTACCTTTTCCATTTTAATACATAATATGCCAACTCTCTATATCACTGGTCTTTATACGGCTGATAGGGTTCTGCTTAATATTCATTTTTTGGTATGAAAAGTCCATTCTGATGAGCATTAACTAGGAAAGCAACATCATTTGTGATCATGATGAAGTCGGTGCTCCAACTCTTTAATTTCTACTTTTTACTCCCGTTCCCATTTCATTCCTTCCTTTGGCATTGAAATTATGTTGAGCAAAACTTGAATAAGATTTTTCTGCATTTTTCTTTCATTTCTTTCTTCTTCCTGAATTGACTTTTGCTCCTGCTGGTTTCGCCTTGTTTTTTTAAAAAAAGAAGTGCTGAGTAAAGATGATCATCATAACTACCTAATATATTTTTCTTAAATATGCGCCCAGCCTTTTCCCTCTCAGCTCCTCTTCAAGTGCTAGCAAACTGGAATAATGAGTGAAAAAATCATTATATTCCTCCTTCTTCGTCATTATCATTACACATTACATCACTTCACTTTGCACCGGCTTCAGTGAAAGAGAAAAGAAAGATGTTTTTACCCTCTCCTTCTAATGTTTTATAATAATGACCAAATCAAACAACATAATCAAGTGTATTTCAATACAGCCTTTCAGTCATTTACGTTTTTTGCAGCTAAAGATGCAAAGAGAAGAAGCAAAAGGAAATGTTCAATTTTCGCCTTTTGTTCTTCAAAATTTAGAGATAAGGAAAGGAAAAAACTATCACGTTTTAACTCATCATCATCAGTTTTAATAGATTTGCTTTGCACTGACTTTGAATTTACTTTTTGTCTCTAAATCTCATCGAACCGCAATCCATTCTGTTGATGCATACCTATTATTACCGTGTGGAAAGGTATTACTCGGAGGCATCTTTATCGTCAACATCATATCAATCTTTTTTGCTATATCCTCATCATCATCATCCATCCATCCACAGCTTCTATTTTAAAGAAGAGCAAGTCACATTCCCATTTGCATACACTGTAATGGTAAGCGTGTCTCCCTTAAAATTTTTAATAGATCGTGTTTTACTACCAAATGACGGAGATGGTCCGCTTTGCTTGTGACGTGATGATTTTCTAGTCTCTCAATATGCCTAGCTGCAGGTGTAGGAAGAATTATTTCGTACCTATTAGCTAAAATGCAAAAAAATGAGTTTTTTCTTCTTTCCTCAAAGAGGAGTCATTGAATCATTCCACTTTTTTCTCTCTCTATTCATTGCCACTTTATGTCAAGTTTATGCGGTTTAGTGGCTGCTTTATGACCTCTCCTGTCTTCTACTCAATCTTTGAAAATGATGAACGAAGCGGATTATGAGCATTTAGAGTAAACTATAATATTATGAACTAGACTGCACTATGCATTTTAAGTGCAGCTTTCATACAAAAGAAAAAAATGATACATTTTTTGGCAGAATATGATAAAACATGTGGCTGTTAAATGGTATGACCGGCTTTCTGTAAAGGTAAATACATTGCATGCATTTTGTGTACCTATATAGTGATCTCTTAAAACCATGTTAATTGTGATTCCGTAACATGAGAAGGCATTTAAAAAATTAAAAAATAGTTTTTTAAACAATTATTTGACCAACAAGGAACTGATTTTTTTACAACTCTTTAAAAATTCATGTGTGCATTTAGTTATTTGACATTTAGTATATAAATATACGGATGGATCACTGCCAGTACATTTCATATTTCCCTTATATCTATATATTTCTGAGATGGTTTATGAACGTACACAAGGTGCTACAGATGTTAAGTATGTGCCCACTAACAAATGTCGCCCTACTTGAAGACGAATGTGTTCGAGATTACCTTTCCGTTACTTTTCTCTTGTACTTTTTTCTTGAATATTTGCCTACTACATACATCTTTTGTTTTTTCTACTGCATGTGTGTTCCTTTTACTCACGTACATTTCCATCTGTCCACTAACCTCATATGCATATACCTATATAGAGACGCTGTACGTGCATGATGCATGCGATCATTTTTAGAAAACACATGACGTGTACTGTAGCAAAAGGAATTTTATTATGTGCATCAATAACGTACTCTACCTAAACACTCAGTACGATATATATAGAAGCATGCACATTTGATTATAATTAGCATTTTAAAATTCTTTTTTGTCTACTCTATATGTAAATATACTAACTTATAAATGTTTATAATTGCTAACAAAAAAAATTGTAGACTTTTGTATCTACTTGCGACTGCAATGAACCGACTGAATTGGAAGGAGATCATAATCAGAAAATTGGCTTTTCGGGACAATTAAACAGTTATGTCTTGTCAAGCTAAGCACTGCGTTTTTCAGCAACTTTTTAATCTTTTCATAAGAATAATATGTGGAAGTTTGTATAAGTACGAAGAACTTTTAGAGAAAAGGAGTTTGATGAAGGTGAACATATTTTAGACTTTGTGAGATGAGCCGTATCTGACATGCCATCAGAAGCAGGTCCTCAGTTCATATGTAGCTATTTCATGATCACATCATGATGTGATGTGGATGCTTGCTTCTATAATGATCCTTCTCTCCGTTTTGTCGTTTGCATTATCAAATCATCATCACCTCCACCGTCGTGACATGATGGCATTACTGTACATGAGTATAGCATATATCATTATAATTTATACATGCATAACGCATACTATACCTATTTGATTGAGGGTCGTGTTTGGATTGAGAGCTATGCGGGATAGAGACAGCAAAGCAAAATGAGGATTAGTACACGGATCCGCGTAATTGTCATATCATCTCATCAGCAGTTAATTAAAACAAACATACATTTTTTGAAGGAAAAAATATGCAAAATATCATAACATTTTCTCATGAAATTCATTCCATTCTCTGCGGTGGCAACTTACTACCTTGATAATTTATGTCCTTAATGATTCTTGACATCTAGAAATTACATTCAATTTTCTGCAGGACCTATTGTAAACCCTGCATGAATGAATAACAAGTAGACAAGAAAAGAGATCATAGGAAAACACCAGATGGATAAAAAAAATTGAGTAATTGCTTGTAATGAAAGTGGCACCAAATCAAGATTTGTGATATGAGAGAACTGCTAACTACTCCTTTTGCTACTGCTGCTACTGCACCAATTCAATTTGGATGAACATGTGCGCTATATTAGAGGGAAAAAGGTGCAAGCAAGTAAGTGTAAGCAGCTTCAAGGCAGGCAAGCAGGCCGGTTGGTTTTTTAGTTCCTTTTCTATGAATCCCCTTATAATCATGTGTACCCCACAACTAATCCACACTACTACTATACTGGTGACCGCCGCTGTCGTCGCCAGTTTGGCAATTTGGCTGTGGGTCTCCCATTCCTAGTAGTAAATCGTATATATGCGGACATACACTCTTAGAAAAATACGCTTGCTTCTTGAGGAATGTGCAGAACGCTTCATCTCATACTCCTCACACATAGTTGTTTGTCGATGATACAGATTACAAAAGTCTAAATGTGCAGTTTTGGCTGTGATGCGAATACGAACATTACGTCTTGACTATGTGGATACACACTCTGAGAAAAATTGAGATTGTCAAGATTTTCAGGAAAATTAATTATTCAAAATAAATGACATAGCATCTCCTCACCAAGCTCGTTTACACACAATATCATTTACTACCTTGTGCATAATAGATTTTAATTTGGCAAACACCGAGTCAGTGAGTGAGTAGGTAAGTGTGACTACTGCCTGAGAAGGAGTTGTTTGCAAATATTCTGATGGTGGTATAGTTGGGTGTATTTATTATCACCATTACCAATACACACAACGGGTTGCAATATAGTTGCAATTTATCATTTATAATCCTCATAATCATCATCATAATGCCATATCGACTTTTACGCATTTTTATTGCATTCTTTTTAAGTAGTTAGCTTGATTGTTTTTAATATTGTAATTTTATGAGAATGGCATGGTAGAACGCAATTCATTAATTGGATAAGTCAACTAATGGCTCTTCGACAAAAAATTAAACTGACCAAGACCAACTATAACTTGTCGTAGCAGAGTTGGTGTAACAAAGAATCAAATAAAGTTGACCGAGTCGGTTTAATAATCATTTGACTGTATTCAATTACAAGCTCAATCACTCAAATAGTTGGGAAGGGCAGGTATGCATTATACACACCAAACGTGTAGTATATGTTCAAGCAAGCAAGCATACCACACAAACTACATATTATATACAAACATGGTATACATTTGCTCAAGTTAGTTTTTTCTCGTCCATATCTTATCGAAACTGTCAAACTAGCCAACAACACAACTTTGGTATTTTACACATCCTTCATTCCTACCCAGTCTCGTCTTCTCTTGATGTCGTTTCGTTGTTACGATGTCATGTACGTACTTAAACATAGTTGAAGTACTTCATTGAGAAAACGCTCCCATTTTCTTGTTTTGTCAAATAGAAAACCAAACCAGAGTAAAAATTATGATAGAGAGACGAAATTTATATTATCTTGTTAAATTGTACTATACCCCAAATAGTCAAAATAAACTAGCTCCTGAGTAAGCACCTCAACAATGTCGTTGTTGACCTGCTGTGGATGATTACATGAAAGTAGTGCAATCGCATTGCAATATTCAGCTTATTTCTTGTTTAGAGTAAATCTTTATTTGCCAAATTGAAAAAAAAATCAATGTGAGCCAGAGTAATTTCTATTTATTGACAGTTCTAACTTTCCTACTTTGCAACTTCTGCGCTGATTGATATTGTGGTTGATTTGAATTTGATACACATTATTGATTTGTTGTAAAAGGACATATTTGTATAAGGAATGATGATGATGATGAAGACGAGGACATGTAGGAAGCTTAATGTGAGTTGGGGACAAGTCACAATAAAAAAAAGGGCCACATAAAATTGTTTGGAGAAAGCTCTTATACAAATAAGCTTTTTTTTATTTGCTACATTTTTTGAAAGTTTTGTACAAAATCTTACTTCTTAATAAAATCCTCTTTGTAAAAAAACCTGTCGTAATAATAAGCTCAGGGATTCCTGAGCCAATTTACATGACAAACATGTCAACGATAAAATATACTTTTCTTTGTGACATTTTTACACATCTTCAAAAATGTAGAGGTGTATTTCATGCGTGCATGTATGTGTATATAAAAATATCCATTTTATTCATTTTATTCTGATTTGTTCCATCTTATTCATCTTCATTATCGTCATCCCAGTAAAAATATGCGGTACTCTTTTTTCCTGGGAAAATAATGTTTGAAATGATCGGAAAATGTGATAAAGTCAAGCTTTGTATAAGCAACACAGACACAAATACATACATTATTACCCTGAAAAAAGTCTATCATCCCACCAACATTGTGTGCAAGAAAATTGAGAAGTTGAATCATCTTCATCTTCCCATTTTATCGTGATTTTCTCTCTCTTAACTTACTTATAATCTTATATCAAAATACGGTGGCATGTCATGTCAGATGGCTGAAAGAGGTTACGTTTATATTACAACCTGGTAGTAAACTAGTAAATTGGATTTAATCCGTAATATTCATTAGAGCTCATGCAAAAGGCCAAAAAATAATAATAATGATGATGATGATGATACGCAACTAAAGCATACAAGTTTACCACAAAAGATTGGTGAACGTGGACACAGAAGCATCAGCGAGTGAATAAATGACCCAACTGGATTTCCTTCGGAACGACGAGATTAATAGATGTGGTGTGTGCATTGATTTTGATATACCACTACTGCTTCTGCTACCTCTCTTCTTGTGTGTGCTTCTCGCTCACACATGAGATGTGTAGTTTTGTGGTTGATTTTTTAACCCGTTACGTTAGCTCAGCTCTCACAATCCACAATTTTTTGGTAAGTTGTCTCGGCTATTTTTTCATAATAAATTGAATGGATTGGTTTTCGGGATAGACGATATTATTGTTATGTGGATTGGATGGCTTTTATATGAAAATGTAAGCGTAGATTATGCCTCTTTTCCTTCCTCCAAACAAGATTGCTATCATGTAGAATCATAAAACAGCTTGAGAGTCACGTTTTTACACAGTAATTTTGTAGCTATTCAAGCTACCGAAAAAATTTTGTGGTTGTTTTTGCTCCTTTAAGGTAAAAATATAAAATCCCACGTTCAGCTCACAGATCACAATGCAACTTTTTCCTGTAAAAGAAGATGTTAGACTTGGAGCCAGTTATATTGTGCAGCAGTAGCAGTAGCAAATATTTTCTAATAAAAGTTGACGTCGAGGTAAATGCAAGATCGGGGATGATTTTCTTGTAAGAATGAAAAAAAAATAAACAAGGAGACGTTATTTTCTCTCTCTCGCTCTCTTATTGAGCTAATCTTCATATTTTACGAAAAACTTGAAATTCCGGGTCATAACCACGCGGGTGGTTTGGTGTACTTCATTTTATATCAGTGAGCTTTGAGATCAGTTTTGTGTTCTGCTCTTGATATACTTTTGACTTCGATAATCGGTTCATTCAAAATATATAACGAAAAAAGAAATTGATATGCAGCGCACTAAATTTTTTAACCACTTATTATATTATTTCCTTTCTGGTTTTCTCTCTCTCTCTCTCTTTTTAGTCAGGTTTCATCTTCTCTCTCTAATCTACTTAAGTAAAACAACAAGCATGATCATTGATCATGTTCTTTCCCTTGATCTTTGTCTTGTTGTTTGGCTCCACCAAAAAAGAAAATGAACAAAGAACTTTGAGCAGATCACTTCGTTTATTTTGATTGCCACAGATTATAGTGGAAGAGGAGCAATTTTTTTTGCATTGTTTCAATAAAAAATTACACCAATAAACTATCAGCCTAGACTTGACATAATGCTAATAAAACCAAGAAAAATATCAGTATCACGTTGTTCACCATCATGTTGGTTGTGTAATAATCTGCAAAAAAAGCGGGGTTAAAGCCAAGAAGCAATTTCTCCAAAAAGATTCCCTGTTAACAAGAATCCTCCACGCAGGTTTTCTAATACGTTTTGACAGCAAATATTTTCCGCCGCAATGTGCGCGATAGCCAACAGGATTGAAGAGCAGCAACGCAAAAAAAGAACATTTTCGCACATATCGAAAAATACTTGTCAGTGACCACTTTGGATAATACCTTGCGATATAAAGTATCAATAAAATGGGGATGATGATATCGATAATAGTATCAAAAAACTAATCCAATCCAGTCCAAGTTCTCAATATCCAGGTAGGATCATCATTAGATCACATCACAACTAAAATCATTATCGTGTGATGTGATGTGTGTGCAGACATTTTATAAAACCAGATCCACTTTTTTCAGCTAATTTACAAGATTGTCTCTCCATGCCAGTCACTCACTCATATGAAATGGTGAGCAAAATTGTTGAAAACAGCACAGAAGCATAAAATGAGAGCATTTTATACCTACATGCCTGTTAAATAAATACGGATGAAGGATTATTACGAAAAACAGAAGGATAAAGAAGCAGTTGGTCGGTAGTTGGTCTGAGGATGAATTCAAATAAGTTTTATTGAAGATCAATTCATAAAAATTCATGTCTTTTATAACCAAAGCCAACCATGTAGGTTTCTTGCAGTAAGTACGCAACTTTCCACCACCACACGGTATGAGTTTTATTCAGAGCTTTAATGGGCAGCCGTCATATCCTGAAAATTTCTTCATGTATGGATTTTCTCTCTCTCAACTCAACTCAACCTAGCCAATTTAGAATTATTTCGTGGCTTTGTGCAAAATTTATTTGAAGGCAAATCGAGCAAAAGTCATTTTTCTTTGAAAAAATTACCTTACATAAGATTAAGGCAACCTACATGAAACAAATATATTATTCGATATATGGCATACATGGCAGCATGGTGGACTAACCATTAGAGTCGATATCTACCCTTCTTTTTCCTTCTGTGAAGAATGTGTCATTTTTTATCTTTAATAAGCAACCAGTTGACTGGTGTGTTGCACCCCCTTTTTGTTTGTGTGAGAGAGGGAGATTATTATTGCAAAATGTGAAAATCAGCTTCTGTTCTGTATGTGTATGTCAGTCTCAGCTATAATTTCTGTCCATGTGTGTTGTGTGTAGTATATCAGATTTTTGTGTGTTTCTCATTCTTATTTCGTTCAAACCATCCCATTCTTTTCTTGACGTTTTACCTTTTACAGCAATCATAATGGTCTTCTTTGGGCTACCCTTATTAACGAGATTAGGCTCGTATATCAAAAATTGAGAAAGGAGTATAGAAAAAATTGTGGAGGCTAACAATAATAATATTAAAAGTCATGTGTTTTTTTCACTTTTTTTATTCTGTTCCTTCCATATCAGAGAGAAATATGCTTGTGTTGTTGTATGGATATACACTTATATACAAACAGTCCAAGTCAAGTCTGTCAGTTTGAGTACAAAAATTTATTCATCGACCGGCCTTGCTACTCTGGCTCCGGCAAAGCGGTAGCAGGATCGAGCAATAGAAGTAATACAATTTTTATACGAAGCCGATTTGTACATTTTTATTAGTTTTATAGGAAAAAGGTAGGCAAGAATCGTTCTTGATCTAGATGAAGTTGGGAAGGAAGGTATAAGAGAAGCAGCTATAAGAAAATCTTCCTATTATTATTGTTACTTATTGCCTTCAATTTTTTATAAGAAAAAATGAACTCTCAACTTTTTGGGAGATTTTTGTATGGATCTGGCCAGCTAAAGTGCTGGTGGCTAGGGTTTGTCTTCAAGGAAAATTTCGTGTTTTCTTGGCTTCTTCTTAAAAAGGAGTAAACTCGTTTTCCTCAATTTTCGTTTGTAAACCCAGCCAGGAGCAATCTGAGCAGGCCCATGGAATGGTGTGGCGTGGCATGACATTCCTCAAGTTTTTTGGAAGTCAGTCAGAGTCAGATTCAAGTGAGCCACCGAAGATGAAAATTTGCTTGGGATCAAGTAGTACCAGCAGCAGCAACAGAAGCATCCTACTGGTATTTTCCGAACAACGCAGCCAGCGTGCATTCATTTTCGCTATTTAGACACATGCCCATTACTTTTTGATATCAGGAAATTGGGAAGGAAAAAAAGTGAGAAAGGAATAAGATGATGATGGTGCGTAAAAAGCCATATAAAAGTTATGCCAAATATAATGTTGTAATACCTACGACTTGATGATGAGATCAGAGTGATTTTTTTCTGTATTAAAATATGTAAAATGTTGTGCATTACATTTTACATTACATGCGGCTTCTATCGTAATAATGAAACCCTTTTCCTTTTTTTGATGTAGTGCTTAGAGTCAGCCAGGGCAAATGAGATAGCTGTCCATCCAACTGACTGAGAGAGCGAGTCAAATATAATTCTTGTTTGCTACTTTGTTACTTACTTACTTATACAATTTAGTCACACATACATACTACATACTCAGGCACACAAGGTAGCCGCTACCAGATTTGCTCACGAAAATTGTTGGTATCAAACTGATGATTAGGTGATGGCTCATGAATTTCATGCATTCACGAAAAAAAAACGAAGGAACAAGGAGCATGACAAGATGTAAATAAATATATACACACACATTTTCCTCAATAATAAAAACCTGACTTCGTTTTTAATGCTCACGGCTCAATATTTATTATTTTCACTTGTGCCGATATGTATAATCACAAACCATGTTTTGTACCTTTTTTCAAGAAAATGTAACGTTTGTCTTTTCTCTATCACCATGTTTTATTATATACATCTATAGCTGTTGCAAATAATAGAGAGGACGAAGATGCTAGTTGAAATTTAAAACTACATTCACTCACTCACCCTTATTTCGTTTTTATCTTGAGGCTTGACATGTCAAGATTTATTCGCTTTTTGAGCGTGTAAATGCTATTTGAGGGAAACTGGTATTTATAAAATATATATTCATGCGTAAAAGCTCAATAAAATCTCTATACTTATAAAAGGTGACCACCTTGCATACTACTGATAATGAGAAGTACACGGGATGCATCAAAAAGCTATTACCAAAGTGCTACTGCAAGCTACTTCATTTGAGAGTGTTGGCTGCATTGCAACTCAGAGAAAGAAGAGGATGAAAGATGAAACTGAAGCAACAGGTGATGGTGATGATGATGATCAAGATGGTGCAGAATAAAGAGACGACCTCATATTGTGTGATTGAATGTAAATACCCACAAATTGAGACAATTCATCATTAAATTGGAAATCAGCTCATTACATTTTTTCTTCACTTTCAAATCACTGAGTTCAGCTTGCAATAATACATTTTGCCAATTTGCTTGGATGCCATTTCTACACAAATGAAATGAATGCGCTGGGATGATCATGATGATGATGGTGATGGGCAGGCAAGGATATTATTTATCGGGAGCAAGTTATTGGCAATGTAATTTGCACTTAATAAGCAGCCTTTGAACTTTTTTAGTTGATGTGAGCCATCAATGTAATCGATGTGCACATTGTATTTTCAAATTACTTCTGCACACACATGTATTCCCCATTGTAATTGTAATAAAAAAAGTGGAAGAATTTGAATAACGTACGTAGCAGTTGCATTAGTGCATGCATGTGTACTAGCGTATGTAATAACAATAAGCATACATTATCATGATGATGATCAGTGCGCATGAATGAATCGGCAACAAAACAAGCAAAACGTATGACAAAAGTAAACTAGGTTAAAAAAATCTTTACTTTAATATTTAATCTTTTCTTCATATTTTTTCCTTCCTTAAAGGAAGCAATGCATCTATTTCGTCGCTATTCATTATACTTGTGTCCCTTAAGGCACAAGAAAGTTACGGAGGAGAGAGAAAACCATTAAGATTCCTTCCACAGACGGTGCTTGAAATACTTTACAAAACTGTATCTTCATTTCCCCTTTAATTCTCCTCATAAATTCTTGATAAACATACAAACTATATCAGAAGCTGTTGAGTGAGAAGCTCCCATTGAATTTGCTCTAACCAACTAGTATCAACAACATGAACCGAACCATTTAAGAAAAAAGAACATTACTAATATGATGATCACTTTACCTTATTGCACCTTCAACAAATTTGTTCACATCAAAGTTGCAAACATAAAAAGGAGCGAGAACACGCATGACAAAAGGGAATTCACATTTTTATGAAGATCATTAAAACAACAATGTGATGATGATGATGATATTTGATGATGAATTTATGTTAAGATTACAAGGTAAAAATCATTTGTACATTGTGAGAATCGCAAATCGGAAAGGATTCATTTATACTTTTCCTCATATTTGTTCCTCTTGTTACAATTTCCTCACATCATCCTCTTTTTGAATCGTAAATCAAGGGGGACTATCAACCAATATAATAATATGTAATGTGATGATGACTGCAGTGCAGCACGTCTCTATAATATATATTTGTAGAGCAAGTGAAGAATACAAAAACGAGCGAGTGCCTCTGGTGATATGCATATAAATTGGGTGCATCACATCGCATCATATGAGATAATGGTTGAACGGCTACCGAAAACTGAGTTGGACGACTACTGCTACACATTTCATTTTCCCTTTCTGCCACTTCTTCTACTAGGCTATACCGTACGGTCAATCATGTCAGTCAGTCAGTCAGCAGTCATTGAATGTAACAGCTCTAAAGTAAAGAAGCCATGCACATAATCACAGGTTACGTCCAAAACGTATAAAGGAGAGCACTGGTAGCAAGCAATGTACTTTTCGTCTACCGCCCCCATAATTTGTAATTGCAAAAGTAAGCAAAAGCCATTCCTCATTCTTTCTTGACGGAGCTGTATACATATTCATATATACCTTATTAATCGTAAGTTTAATAGTTCACCTTCAATGAGATTTATAAGGCATTTCCATTTTATAATTTATAGTTGTGTACATAGTCCGTATGACCAGCAGCCTAACCTCGTCTCGATGCATTTACATATTGCATCCAAATCAAGAAGAGCGTGGCTTTCGTTCTGTTGATCCGGCTTCTGCTTTCTGCAGCTGCGGCAACACAGCAGCAACTCGTTGCAATATTCCATTGAAAATGTAGAATGATGGACGAGAATTCATATCTCCAAAATCTTAATTGATAGTTCCCTATAAAAATCTTATTAAATTGTGACAACTCATTTTTCCCTATACATTTCTATTCGATTACTCCACTACCATTTATAATGAATATGATTTGTACTTCATGCATATAACGTATGTAATGTACATAAATCATAAATTTTTCTCTAGAAAAACATGAAATGTGCAGATATGTACATCAAGCTCTGCATTAATTTGTTTCATAAGAAAACGAGCAACTTCATCATCGTCATCATCATCAACATGATTATCAGAGAGATCAGCAGAAAATAACAAAAAAAGCAAGTTATGAAAAAATGAAAAAGTACGAATAGGGCAGGGAGAGAGATAACGTTGCCCATTTTAATCAGTTCTCCGTCAAAAAAGTAAAAAAGAAAGGAAACAGGAGAAACAGTCTCGTCGGCTTTCTATATTATGCTGTATGCATGCATAACACAAAACCTCATTGTTTTTACTGCGGTCAACTAAAAATTCTTTACCAACATTTTGCCCAAAGTTATCAAAAAAGGGAGGCAAACCCAAAAAAGATGAGGAATTATAATTTATTGCTTTCAATTTTTTTCCATTTCTTGAACAAGTATTCGATCAAGTTATGAGAAACCTTAAGAGCTACATGATTTTGGTGTGAAATGTGAAAAGAAGTTGGGAAAAACTGGTGGGCATAAGTTGAGCAACAATGTGTAGTGTACAAAAAGTCAGAAGCAATTTCAAATAGCTGCTGCTCTAGCTCTGTACAAGTTACTTTTCGGTGATAAGTTGCTCTTTAATCAGTTGACTAGAGAGATGTTATGTTAGGTTGCATAGTTCTTTCTCACAGATATCAAACAAAAGATAAAAAAAAGTGTTTACATGTATTCTCCTTTTTGCACACATCCACTCGACTCCACTACAATGCTCGCGCTTGCACACACCATATAATCAATATGTATGTAATGTTAATGATACTTATTTGCCATCTCCATTAGTTATGCTTTGACGCACTCCATTAGTACACCCTTCATGTTATCAGTGTTAGGGATCTTATACTTCACAGCTAGAAACATTGAAAACAGCATTTTTGCCTTACAGTTTGAATGGGTATAATTTTTGTTGGAGAGATGTCAAAAATTGAAAATTGCATTATGATGAACGAAAAGTGCTTATTGTTTTATGTATAATTTTTATTGTTTATTTACAGGTAAAGAGTGCACACGTAAAGGCCAAACGCAAACAGAAGAGTTGAAGGCGACACGTGCAAAAAAAGGAGAGAGAGAGACAGAAGAGGAGAAAATGAACGACATATCAACGTAAATTGGGTATGTATTGAGATCTTTGGCACTGCCTCCTCCTCAACATTATTTTTCATATCACATTTTCATACTGCATCATCAGATAACGTTGACTAATAACGCAAGGTTTCTCGAGTACAGTAATGAATTAGGCAAAAGTAAAATTTATGACTTTTTCAAAAAATCTGCTAATGAATTGGCTTCGTATTACAGATCAAATGTCACAATAACTAATATAATATAAAAATCGGACGAAAAGCAATTCATTGCATGTATATGAGGTATTTAAGGGCTCATTTGCATTAAATTGACATAAGTAAAGTTGCCACCACTTTAAAAAATGCATATTATAATGCAGTTGCTCCGGCTGCTGATGATGATGATGAATGTAGTATAAGTGCTTGACTCACCTTGCCTTTTTAAACGACTTACTTTTTGGGGTAAAAAACTAGACGCGTTAATTATCAATACATGTATTCTTGTGCATGTGTGTAATGTACATTGTACATTAGATTTTTTATATCAAAGAGCGGCTAGTTTTATATTATGTTCATGTTAATATTATGCATGCCAATAATAAGGAGGCATTGATCGACTGGTTTTATTTGAAAAAAGAAGAATTTTCCCGTGATGTTTAAGTACACCTCGCGATTATCCTCCTTCTCTTAATGATAATGATAATGACGGCTCATAATGAAGATGATGCGATGTGGTGTGGTGATGCTGTGCTGATGGGATGTCTGTTTAACACAACAAAAAAAGAGAGGATGCATTCATATTACGTAGTAAACGTAACACATTGAAGCTAAGTGACTGACAAAAAAGTCAGAAGTTGTGTGTGAGAGAGAGAAAAAACAGTGTCGGCACTTTTTATTCATAAAAGAAAAGAAAGAGTTAAAACATTCATTCACATTCTGTTTATACGTCGCATTATCTTTTAAATAGTAGCCCAATTTCCACTCTACTGCTCTGTACTGCCTTCTTACTCTACTACTGGTGCTGCTTTTGCTTAAATATCTCATTCCCATATCGAATATATATATCAACCGCACCATCATCATTTTTTCACCCAAATGGCTCATTCTCATTAAATGTGATTCACCAAAAAGGAATTAGCATTTTGGAGAGGATCGTCACATCCTACTGAAAAGTCTTTTGAATTGGTTTTCACAAAGTGGTTGAATAACTAGCTTGTTCGGTACATATACAGCTAATTCACGTATTTTCTCGATATACGCACATACAAGTTAGCAGATGCATGCTTATTGACGTACTCAGTCTGTAAAAAATGAACATAAGATGGTAATCTTGTCATAACCGATTTGATATTTTATTCTTCAAATTGAAGTTTCAAGGAATTGGGCTGAATAAATTTCAAGAAATCCTGGAATTGATAATGAAAAAGGGTTGAAATATTGAAAGTGAAGGGTGGAAGAAGGTAGGCAGAGCCAGCATAAAAGAACTCGATCCGATCAAAATGAAGCTCTTTGTAGTAATATTGAGGTGAAGTGAAATCGGAAGAGTTTGATGTAATATAACGTAACGTGAATTTGATGCGGAACAAGATGTTTTAATGGTTTTTAAGACTCTAAATCCCCACTTTTCATTCCGCCCTTGACTTGCTTTTCCCTCTTGAATGTGAATGATGTGATATTGCTTTTGAGCATCATACTTTTGAAGCATTTTTTCTGGATCACAAAACCAAGCCAAGTTTTCTCTTCCCAAAGTGTAGGGAGTACGTACTACGTACACAGCAAAGGTGAAACTAATACACCAAATCATTTGGAATTGGAATTTACACCAAAGAATAATTTTTTTGTCCATGTATAGAAGAAGATAATATACATATTATACGCATCAAAAGCACATTTTCTCCCTGATTTCAATCTCATAAAGCTGGAAAAAGCAAATCAACTCAAAATGAATACAAATTGATGGTTTTTATCCTTAAAACCAGTTTTTAGAGACAAAAAGAAGTACAGGGTCTTTCTTCTTTTCATACTACTTGCACTGGTTTTGTTCATAGCTTCAAGGCTGAAGTTAACCTTAACCCTTTATTTTCTATGGACCTTTTTATCTCAAAAATACACACTTATGTACAGTGGAAGAAATTTAATATATATGTCGAAGTAAATACGGAAAGTGTAAGTGGATTAGGTGTTCTTGATGATGATGATGATGGTATATAAAAAAGAGGTACGGTTTCAATTTCATTGTTTCCTAGCCCTTTTTCCAGTGTGTATAATTTTTTGTTGAAAAGAGCAAGAATCAGCATCATCAGTAATGTAATATGAGTATAGATTTTACTCGGAATGTTTTGGTGGTCCCTTGATCACTTCTTCTTCTTCAGTGAGTATAGAATGGAGACGACGATCTGGCTTAATTTCTTTCCAAGTTTGGTAAAATAAAGATAAGAGTAGGAGGATAGGAGCAGGAATGAAATTGTGTATGCACATTGTTCAGAATAAAATTTGTGTAGAGTTACTTTTTTTTAAGGAAAAGAAATAAAGATAATTTTTATCTTCTCACATTGGAAAAAAGAGTTCATTTTCACCAGGAGTTGAGAGGAGAGTATACAACTAATGTGAGTTTCCGTCTAGCTGACTGAAACAATAAATGATAAGATTCCGTTTTTTATTGAATGCATAAAGAGGATATACGCATATACTTATGTAAGCCAGTTTGTTTCTTTTTCCATGAGATTTAATTTCCAGCAAAATAGGTGGACCAACAAGTGAGCAGACGGTAAATGTACTTGTTGGAGAATTGATATTGAAGGGCTCACATTACATTACATGGGAGCAACTCCAAAAAATAGAACGTGAAGGCCACGTTTTTTCCAGACAATTTTTCCAGTTTTTGTCCGCAGAATGGGCAACACCACTCTATCCAACTGGAAAGTTGGTTGAGATTGACTTTTAATGGGCTTGGTTATTTCAAACCGTTCGAATAAAGTTCCAGGAATGAATAGATTGATGACCATGATACTACAGTTGAGCAACCAAAACCATTGTTTCGAGGTCGGTCAAAGACATGACGCCATCCGAATGGTTGATCACTTGACATTTATTCCCATTTCTTTGTATTTCATTTGAATATATATTATGTGAGCTAAAAAACAGTCTTAATTGTCGTTTGTATACATATTATGTACATACATTACCATTTTATGTACCAGCTAAAGTTTTAAGCAGGATGATCTGATCTGAGAAACACTGCTTATGTAAGTGAATTTTTTATTTGTTCAATGTGAAGGCAAAATCCAGATCAGATTCTCGTCTCTGCTCCATTTCGTAAATCAAGATTTTTTTAAACTCTGAGATTGCATCAGTGTTCTGGTGCGCAATTTTGGATGGAACACATGTATGAGGTTTATCTAAAAATGAAATATAGCCATGTAAATGAAATGCCACGACATTGAAACACCAGAATGGATTAAAGTTAAATGGCATTCAAGGACTTTGGGAATTAGTTGATTTTTTCAAGTCGTTAACATAAAGCTGGTGTTTTACAATTGCCATTCATATTATTCGTATCAGCTACATTATATTCCATTTGTGGATATAGAAAAATAAAATTAGTGAAAAAAATCTCGACCAATGATACTTACTCTCATACGATATTTTAAACTGCGATGCACATCAAAAGGATTTGGCTCAGTTTAAAATGGATCTGCAAACGTTTTAATCCTCTGCTGTTTTCTCAGCCTCTTGCAGGTTTTACAATCCAATTTATTTCTGAAGTCTACCATATTAATCATAAAAAGCATTTCTAATAATATGTACAACATATATGAATGCATCATTGGTAAATGTGAGTGATTAGGGTTTACGTAACTGGTGCTCTACGATATTTTTCCATTCCACCAAAAGTCCAACAGATGTTTTCCATATTTTTTATTTTGTTACTCACCTTAATTGAGACTCTTTTATTGTCTTTTTGTAGCTCTCCTCTTGTCTCTTTTTATAGTAAAGTGAATGGTTTCTCCTCTTGGAAATGTATAGCACAGAATTGGATTGGAGGGTTTTAACTCATAAAGTTGAAATAATTGAAAAACTGACTGAGAGTCTGTTTATCTGCATGCATAATTTTTTATAGACCACCTCAATATCACAAGCCTCGTAATGACTACCGCTTACAAGTGTTCTGCACGACGGAATTAACTTTAATGTTATTAATTTCCCATTCTTCATCTGTTACCCTCACTCTCTGTACTGCTAGGCTTATATAATTCTATTTTTAATCTAAATTATACCCACTGTCCTTTACCTTGCCTTGTCCTGGAGGAGGAAATTAAAAAAACTTATTAAAAACAGAGTATTTAGAAGTAAAGCGTGGAAAATTTGTAACAACATCTAAACAACAACTGTGCCCTTGTTTCCATATTTTTTAAAAGCGCATCACGTAAACAAGCCTTGATACGATGCGTAATATCAAAAACTGAACAAAGGATCTATAGCTTGAGGTTGTTGATGTGTGTGAGCTGAGCTGTCGTGAGCGTGAACTACCTGCAACATATGCATAATGGACAAACACTAAATGATAAGTAGCAGACAACATCACCCCTCTGACAAATTTATTACATCATTGAGCTGGCTTGGCCGACACATTGTGTTTTTTGTGTTTTGTTGTAAGCTGAGGGACTTTTTCCGCAGTTTCGGAAAATGCCATCAACATAGCATAATCTATGCATGCATATTAGCTCAAAAAACGAGTGAACAAGAGAGCGTGAGTAATACGCACCTCTTCCTCGTTTTATATTTATATATACGTATATATAGCATAGCTAATAGCATATTGTCTAATGCGTAAAGATATAGGTATCTAGTGTGGGGTTTGGAGGGATGGAGTAAACTGTGTCGTAATTACATCTATGACTGGGTCAGGGGCACAAGCTTGTGGGAAAACTAATGAATTATTTCACCACACATAAAAAAACTCACTTGAATTACAATGAAGTAGAGTGAGAGTAGTCTGGTATATCGTAGTCGTAGACATTGTCATATAATAACGCTGATGAGCGTACGCACGTACTTCGGTAGCATTAGTTCGGCCCATCCTTCCTACTTGAAGAAAATGAAATATAATAGACATGGATAGATATAGAAGGACGGATGAGGCTCAACATTTTTTGTAGTAAAAAAGTTGAAAACATATTATATAAAAATCACTTCTGTCTAACTAAGTAATTAGGTGGGAAAATTCTTTGAGATGAATAATCTAGCAACAAGCACATCGTATTATACATTATCTTTGTTGCTTTTTCCCTTTTAATAAAATTAAACAAAATGGTTGTTATTTTCCTGATTGCGATAAGATAACTTGTTGAAGTTTTGTGTTTGTACAGAGAAGGCTTTATGCAAACGTATTAACATTACGTTTAGCACTCATTCAAGATATTCCCGTCGATAAGAGGGAGATGGTCACACGTTTAATTATTGTTGTTATAATTGTTCTTTTACCTCAACAAAACCAACCGACCCCCACTATGGTCAGTTGCTCAATTTATTACTTGTCTTGTTTACTCGAATGACCATAAGTCTGTTGAGGCTGAGTTGAGGAAGTAACAACCAAGCATGTTTTAAAGCTGGAGAAGCAAAAGTGGTGATGGTCGTAATAAATAAAGTTTGCATTTTTGTTGCAAATTTATAATGTCCTTCTACGTATTTCACATCAGTTAAAAAACAATTTTACCTCTTTCTTGTAAAACTTTTGTTATACTAGCTGTGTGATATTATGCAACAGTTTGCCTCATTATTGTTTGAAAAAATGTCTTGAAAAGAAAATTACAATTTTGAGAGGAAAAAAAATTACATAAAAATAGATGTTTTTAACAAGATACCTTTTGTAATAAATAGGCTTTTGTGTGGTGTGAGATAATGAGGATCGTTGTCATAATTCTTTTAAAGAATATTACTCCAAGATAATGCGTAAATAGCTTGTACTTCGGACCTACTAAAACCATTGTGATACAAGATAAAAGAGGGAATGGATGAGTGTGCCGGCACCCATTTTTGGCAGCTGCTTATGTATTCTCGCTATAACATTTTTCTTGTGTTGTTTTCTCATTTTTGTGTAAATTAGCAGAAAGAATGTAATTAAGAACTTTTCACCAGAAAAAAACACGATGCGATGTTTCTTAGCTGTTAATTTAAGCATTTTCATATTACCACATTACCACGTACAATGGATAATGAATGCCAAAGCATCTGAAGTGTTACGCAACTGCATGTGTACGTCTTTCTAGCCACGATTTTTAGCAAACCACAGCACAGCATTATTTCAATTTCCGATTCCGACGGACTGGAACTTGAACGGTTTTTGTGTTTGTTGTTTGAGCACGCATGTGTATATAAACGCTGCATTAAACTTTTAATTCTTAAGGATTAGATCTTATCTTCACTGACCGAGTGAGCAATAACCTTTCCAGATAATTGATTACAACATAATATACTCATTTCTTTTCCAAAATTCCTTAAAGGAATGCCAACTACAGAAAAGGCCGATTTGGGACAGCATCGAAGTTTCACCTACCTAGTATGTCTTATCTCTTCTTTCTCTCAGTTGGTGGTGCATTTTAGTATGTAGATTGGAAGTATAAAGTTAGAATATACAAAAATATCAAATTTATTGTAGGCTTGATTACCAGCAACTAGAACTCATTCATCTTGCTTTTTTATAAAAAAGCGTAACTTTTTATTCATGCTCCAAAACTACTCCATAGGACGTACACTGTATGCTTCCTAAACCAAATTATGATTTATACAGTTGATGCAAATTAATCATCAACAAAAGGTCCGCGATAAAGAAATACATAAAAAGTAGTCAATTTACAAAACAGCTACAAAATTCTAACTAAAAAAAGCTAAGCTTCAACCACACCACAACCAATTCGTTTAAGCGGTGTTTTGCTGACAGCTCTTGGAAATTAAGAATCTGGCACTTGGGAGCTCAAGTATATCGTGATATACAGAAAGAGGCAAAAAACTGTAATCGTTTCATTCATTTCGTTTTAGGAAACATTAAAGTGAAAGAGCATGGAGGTGTAAACGCGTGAAATCCACCTAAATATTATTACTTCTCTCATGAAACTGTTCCCAATTTTTTTTCAGAGTTTGTCCGAATTCTGAAACAGCAACCTTTCTATATACTAGGATAATGTAGATAACTAGTGTAGGCATGTGTTAGCAAGAGTAGAAACAATTCTTTGTCTGATTGTAATGAGTCGACGTGTGTGTTTTGCTAAGGGAAAAGCCAGGAGCACGACTAACTGACTGAGGAAAATCTTGTTTCCTCAGATTATAACAGGAGGAATGAGTGAAAAGACGGTCGTTAGATCTCTTTTTTGTGGAACTTGTATATTGTATCTACATTTTGTGACATGGATTTATGCATATCACTGTAATATTATTGTGTTGTCGGTAATTCCCTCTTAAAATACACACAACTCTTATTTCTCCACCACTTTTTTATGCTCATTCATGCACACAACATAATAAAACAACTTTCCACAACACCAACATATAGTAGTAGTAGTGTAACGTAAGGACAAAAAATCACGTCGTTTTTATCCGATTGAGAAGCATAAAAAATCTTGGCGGTGGGCTGCCTTCATTTTGCTTACTTTGGCTTGTTTCGGGGAAGGAAGTATCAAATAGTTGAGGAAAGTTCACATTCACTAACATTTTTTAGTAAAAGAAAAACACAAACCATCATATATATACCATAAATCGGGGTACACACAATATATATATTTTAGCCTTGTGTGTAGGAAGGAGTATTTTGTTACACAAAAACAAGGAATACAAAGTATGCATGAAAGAGTTACAAACAAGTCTCAAAGGTATTTTGTTATACGTTCCTAACATGACAAATCTAAGCTTGAATGTATGTTTCTTTGGCTAGGCTAAATCAACTCTTATTTCTTGCATCACGTATCGAATTTTGCTTTTTCTAGAAAATAGTGTTGTGGTTGGGATATCGGTTAGGAAGAAGAAGGAGAGAAAAATACGGGATGGTAGTAAAATTGATTATTATTTGTCGAAATGTGGCAGCCGGTTCCACAGAAGCGTGAAAAAGGAGCATGTGTTTTTAAGAGAAAAAAGTTTAAATGCGAAAAAACTATGCACATTTGCACAACCTTGGTTATTGGAGTGTTGGTGGTGGTGTGGAGCGATCTTTCTTACACGTTACCATTTAAATATTGACTCAATCTGACATTCTCCTCGTTCACTGTCTTTTCCGCTTTGTGATAATAATGACTATTGAACAAGACGGGTTTACAGCCTTTTTAATCCGAGAAAGTAATCGTTTTTCTGGGTCTTTTGCTTACTCACATCACTTCACTCCTGAACCCAAACTCCAAACACACGTGTTTTTGCATACCACAAGTACATATCTACAAGAAAGTCTTGGGAGGGTGTGTATGTGAATGCTAATGAAAAATGCCATCAAAATGCACTATTTTCTCATCCTCGTACAAAATTAAGTGGTTTCAACTGGAGCAGAGAAATGTTTGCTTGGTTTTTTCCCATTTTTCGTTTCCACTTCCACCCTGAGTACATGCTTGAGAAATGAGCAACAAGAGGAGGCAAACTAATCTTCATCTTTACAAATCTCTGTGAGCGCATGGAGTTAGTCGAGGGGAAAAATGATTCACTGACTTGTTCGCAGAAAAATTATCTGTATTAGCACCATAACTAAATAATTTCCGTTGGACCATATATCATTTTCATGCATCAATTTTATTTTTGTACACTTGATAAATCTGAAAAGAAGTCAATTTTGTGCCAAAAAACAGTGTCCTACAATATCCCAAATGAAAACAAAAATGTCTTTCAACGCTATTAGAACGGATTTTTCTAAAAATTTAAATCGGAACGAAGCAACCGGAAACCTTTGGAAGAGGTTTTAAGTTGAAGTCCATATCTAAACAGAACGAAACCCCAGGGAAATGTTGGAAAGGAGGTGAAAAATATGTGGCAATAGTTCATCCTCACACAAAACACGTAATATAACACAGAGTAATAGACCATACGCTGATATGCCTGTCTTAACCTTTTGTTACATGACTAAAGAGAAGTCTTTTTCGTTTTGTTTAAAAAATAGTGATAGATTAGCATTACTTTTCCTTATTTACCTCAAGAGACACTGTCACTCTCCTGCTATTCGCCGAAGCCGATACAAATACACACATTACGCGTAAGACTGTAGTAAACAGTTTTAAATGTTATTTTACGGAAGAAAACTGACAGGAGCGACGCAAGACAAGTTTTCTGATTCAGATGCAAAGGATAAGTAACATACAGGTCTTCTATAGTGAAGGTGAACCGTGCTTGCTTGCTGTCTTTTCTGTGGAAAAACGGAAAAAGCATCTAAGAGTTCTAATGTCGACTTAATGATGTGTGCCGGTTTCCGGTGCTGCTGCTTTTTGGGACAAACCGCATTATTTTTTCCACTTGCAAGCCTGACTTCTACTCTGGGCTCTTCCATTTTTTCTTTCTTTCCTCCTTTCTTTTATAAACTGGTGTTGTTTTTTGCGTCAGAAAATGTGTAAAAAGACAAAGTGTGTGAGCGTGTGCGCTCTGCTTGAAGTAAAGTGCTTTTACTGACGTGTGTAAGTAATGTTGACGAATAGCATCATGTATAACACATTACGCTACCGCTTTTCGGTTAAAAGTTGAAAAAGAGCGAAGATGAGCATGCAAGAATGGGTTGAAAAAAAGAAGTTGTAAAGTTTAGTTTTGGGATTGAATGGTTCGTTCCAAAATAGATTTATCCTTTTTTCGCGCATCATTCCAACCAATATATTCCTATTTTTTAGGGAAGACGAACGAGAAGTTTAATCACTGAAAGGAGAGGGGGAGAGGAATGAATAAGTAAATGTATGTAAATGCTGTGAAAAACGTAAGGAGATGGGTATGACGAATATGACGATCCAACCAATTTTTTTGTCATGTTCAGTGATGCATTTCATTTTTACAACACCATTGATTATCACAATCAGATGCATGCACTGATTTTTCCTACCTTTGGCATGTAACGGGTGGTTTGCTTGTGCTCACTCATTCCTCTCTCTCTGGCTTTTGGTCGCCTACATGAATTTTCTGTAATGAAGACCAAACAAAGAATCACGGTACAAATCTAATTACCATCACTAACATGCATAAAAACATCAATGCTTTTTCGCTATTGTGTCTCTCTCCCTCGAATGTATAACTTGGAGCTTTAATGTGTCTGTCGAACAATTGTTTTCCTACATCACTTCCTTCATCAGACTATCATCACTCAGCATCCTCTCTATACCGCGTTCCTCATCATCATCATCATCTTCGTCATGAGTGCAACCAGACCATCATCAAACTCTGTCGCTCCTAGCGAACATTCCAGAACAAGTGTGGAAATGATTTTGTGTGTGGGGGTGGCAATATGCGCGCTCACCAAAAACTGCTCCATCAATTCGAAAATCCTATAAACATTCCTTTAAATCGAAGCAGTAGAAAGAAGCAGCTCATTTCCAAGTAATCAGTAAAACAATTTCTGGAAATGAATTAGGAGAAAGTAGTTTTCATTGTAATGCCACATCCACCATGATTGTTGTATACTTGCATAAAAACATGTGCAGAGTCATACGTGAATTGCGATCTATTTTTTGTACTACGCTCTGATGTGTGTGGGCACATGCGAATGGTTTGAAAAAACGTAAAGAAATCGTTGTAAATATATCCTTTCCTGAGCCCACCAGCTCAACTGATGAGACGAAGAATTGAAGTGTTTTTTTTTTCATTCCTTGCTCAAAATGCTCTTATTTTTTTTGAAGGCAAAAGAGTTGACATTAATGTCGCATTGTGTGATTGTGTGTTCAATGCATATGGATAAGGATGTACGTTGATGATATTACGTTGCATTCTGAGCGTGGAAGCATTCAGTTGTTGTTGCATTGTAGTCGTTTATCATAAAAGTATGGGTTGGCGAGTTGATACTCGAGTTGATTGTGTGTGAACCATGGTAAGAGTAAGGTGCTCACTTTATTACGTAGAGAGGCAGTTTTCCTTTTTCTAAATCATCGTCGTCATCATCCTCATCTCATCGTCATCTCAAGAAGATATTATGGACTTTTTGGGAATCTGACAAGAAAAACATGTTATTACTTGGGTAGAGCAAGGAACAGAATGATCATGAAGCCAATGCTAATGGTCGTGGTGGTGGCATCCACACTAAAGTATTAAACTAAACGTGTTTGCTTTGCGCCAACCATTATAGATAAGTTGCAGTCTGGCTGGCAAATAAATGCAGTGCACTTTTGGCTTCTCATGTGCTCCTTCTTCTGCTGTCTTCTCGTTGCCACTCGAACTCCACTGCTCACCAGATAGCTGCCCATCCATTGTTCACTAACACTTTGATTGTTCAGAGGAACTTCAACTGAGGAGTGAGCATGGAGCAAACGTGTGCATTCTTTTGCCTTCTGCTTGATGACAGCACCATAATATTGTCAACATAACCCGTAGTCTATTTTGTGCACTAGTTTCAATGTTGTTTGTTACGTTTGTTTGCCTTTCTTGTTGTTGTGTCACCCTACATTGGATTTCAATTTAGAATTCCAAGAAAAGAGCTTGAAGAAAGTTGACTCCTTGTGCAACTGCGTAATAACCATATTCCTCAGGTTTCTTTTGCTGTGTTGTGTTGCTGCTCAAAGCTACTCCAGTTTTCCAAAAGTTTGGATGCCGAGTTGTTGTGTGTTTCTACCATCGTTTGTGATTCGGGATTTAGGATTCTGACAAATTGGGTAAGATTAGGATTTGGTTTCCTCCGATTTCACACATAGCTCCTACCTCCTACGCATTGAAGTTTTTTTCTAGAAGACGAATAATTAATATTCACCAATGTCATACATCTAAAAAAGGATATAATTTATCACACATAAATTATACAATGCTTGCAAAGAAAAACTGGTATCTTTTTCTCATGGGAAAAGTTCATCGTTTTATTGTATAAAAAAGATTTTCCCTTTCCAGTGAAGATCGCTTAGTGGTGATTAAACACGTGCTTTATGACAGATAAGTTTGCTCCTCTCATCTTGCTGAAACCATCCAACATGCATAATGTGCAATACTTCTTTGCATTAGCATCTCGGTTGCTGGCTTCCAGTAAGTTGCACGCGTATGTGTTGCATGTTTCACACCATCATCATCATCCCAACTGAAACCTTATACATTTGAACTTGAGAAGAGTGCATAAATAAAAATGATGATGAAGCATACTATATAAATGTGTGTTTACATACAACATATGACTCTCCTTTTTCATAGGAAACCCTTTGGCTTGGCTTGGCAGGCAAAAAAGCATCAAGTTTATGGAAATGGGTTGGTAGTGATAATGATGATGATATTTCTTGGTGAGTCATTAATAATTTGCCTGTAGCACCCAGCCAAGCTACATCGCCTCATACCTTTCCTGACCAAATAAGGTAGAAAAGAGTCAGAGTTGAGGAGAAAATGGTATTTGAATGGTCAAACTCAAATTATTGGCGACTGGGCCTACCTTTTGGCCAACTGTAAAAAATCATTGTCAATTAGAAAAAACTCAAATAGAGATCAGTTCATCATCAGCATCATTTCTCCTGTGCTGATGAGATCATTCTCGTTTCAGAAGAAGACAGATAAACAAATTACATGTCATTTTTTGTGCATGAAAATGTAGCGATGCCGCTCTTCTGCCAAATCCATTCATAAAAAGAGAGATATGGAATGAATGTATGTATGAACTAGAAAAGCAACCTGTTGCATACATAGGTACTTGCTTGTGTGAAGAATTTACGAGAAGTAGTGTGTGAGATGAACTGTATAGTGAATGCTGCCGGCTCATCGCATCATCTGACTCATTACCTCATTCATTACAACATTTCCTACATTATGTTATTAAATTAGGTGGATGAGTCGTCGAGTGCCATTAAAGTTGATCCTTTTTCTGGTGCAGTGAATCATCACAACATGCTTGCTAACGAATAGAACACAATCTTTTTTCAGAGCTGATAGGAATGCCGGTGCTGCTATTAGTGGAATCGGAATGAGTTTTGTTGTGGGAGAACCATTCCATTGTTTCGCATGGTAGTGCCTGTCTCTAACCAGTCTCAACTATTCTATTTTTATGAAATTTTCGCCAATTGTTTGCTAAGGAACTCTGTGTGACTTTAGTAATATAGCAAAAAAAGCACTTGAGAATCCCAGAGCACCAGTTCTTGTCATATTGTGTGTTGAGAAAAGATAAGTTTGCATATATGTATTTATCACTGCTTCTCTTTACAGACATTATTATTATGACTCTGCAGAGTCTGCTTCAGCCTAAAATAAAATAAACACCAGTGTTTTATAAAATGATAATGTGGCGTCTTCACTTGAGAACACGATAACTCATAGTAATATAGACAACACGGAGTACCTCCAGTTTACGGAAAAAATGATGCTGGTTCGCAATCCGTTCTAGTGCAAAAATGAATGGTTTGTCTCCGATTAAACAGAAGCACCTATCCACTCACACATGGCTTTGTTTGTGGCTATTTTAGAAATGAAAATTTCCCTTAAATGGCAACAAGTGTAGCATCCATTTTTCATAATCACGTTGCAATTCACACAAATTCATTTTTCCTTACGATCAAAGACGGCCCCATAAAAGGATCTAAATGTATTTAGCAAAACTAGAGGGAGGAACCATAGAACAATGCAATGGACAAAGAACTGCCGGATGTGAACACATTTTTTTGTACAGAGCAATCACAAATTATGATCTAATTTTTGGGCACAAGCAAATCTGATTGATATGTCAGAAACATTTTTATCACAAGTGAATCAACAAAGTACTCAATAATTCTTTGCGTGCAACTCAAAATAAGACGCAAAGTTCCCAATGGCAACCAATCATCATCATCTGCAAAGTGTGTAACAATTGTTGTTGCGACAGCTACTGAGTTACTGTCTCACAATAATATACATGAATCATTATCTTTCCTTTGTAGTATTCCATCACCACTTTTTGTTCCTGATTATGATTTCATTTCTTGACTTGGCTCCTGGACTTGGCGTTGCACCATTTTTCATTTACTAATCTTCAATGTCCATCTCCTTCTCATCTCTCCTTCTATCAAGGTCCGAGTTCGTTGTCAAACTATTGGTTGGGTTGCTTGTAAAACCCTTCATAAAATGACATGCGTATTGTTGCTTTAACATCACGAAGCGCTATATATGGTCAAACCGTGAGAGTAAAAATGACAAAGAAAAACGTGAGCCGACAAAATGTTGCATCTCATAAAAAATTGATATTATCAATTATCATCATCATATTTTCTTCGCAAGTGTCATATACTATCCTAAAAAGAACATCTGGAAATATCAACTTCCTTACATACTTCAACCGCATTCCCTTTCAATGCAAAATATTTGTAATTTTAAAAAATTCATATTAAAACTGAAAGTTTGTTTCACTATGATTTTCGTTGTGTAGTGGATTGCTTTTTTTAACAAAAAAAGCGTTATGGTATTGATGGCTCTCTCACCAAATCCATTTCATCTGACGGTGAAAGGAATAATTGTAAACTATCATTAGATACCGTTTTTGAGCGAGTGCAGAAAAGAGCCACGTCAAACAAAGCATAAAGAGCATTAATCAAGTGAATCCCACAGACAAGACGTTTTCATACGTTTTTGGACAGCTAAATGATATGGAGGCATCTTCTCCCTTCTCAAGAAAAAGATCCGTCTTTATCGTGACAAACAAGCATTTTCTGATGACAGTAATCGCATACAAGAAACTGATGATGGGTGTTGGTCCGATTTCGCCCCTTAATGGCAAAATCTAGAATCATTCTGCTTGAGACTAGACGAGAAACCCAACTTCTTCTCTATACTCCCATCCTCCGTCAATAAAATATAAATTCCTATTTGCAAAACTTCAACATTTTCTTTAGTCAGACAGAAAGGAATGAAAAAAAACTCCATCCCGACTAGAAATTACATAATAGGAGGGAAGAGAAATGAGTTGAATAACAAAATATTATATAATTAGGTGCATTCGAGTAAACCTTCTTGATATAGAGAAGCATAGCTATATTTAAGGATATGATAATATTGGATAGGATGCCTTGCAACGTCCACTGAAGCGTGATTTTGCAGTAGCCGAAAAACGCGGACAGCTCTCCTAAAAGTTTAAAAGGTCCAATAACTCAATGAAAACATTGACAAGGATCCGTTTTGTTTTTAAAGGTGAGAAATGAAACACAACTTTTTAGATTGGGTGGTTGTCATTACTTGACTGTCAGTGTCATTTAGATAGGAAGATTTGGTGTGATTTAATGTATTCGAAACCAGAGAGTAAAAGATGGGAAATTAATTGCGTTAATAAAACACAGCAGCTAATTAGCATCACATTCAAATTTTCTCCTGAAATTATGGGATAATTCATTTCATTTATATTGTGAATTGTATAAAAACACAGAAAACATACATACATAAGAACAAAAGAAGTCCCACACCCAGCCGCAAGCCCACGAACTGGGAATTTAATCATGATCTCTCTCCGCTCCTCGTTCGATCTATGTACTGAAGTGCTATATTGGAAAAGTTCCCTCTAAAGTATGTAAAATAGCTCATTTCGGCATTTAAATGGTTTTGTATTCAAATTAACAACAGGCACGGTAGTAGTAGCCAGCACATGCGTATGTAACCTGGTCTCACTGTCTGTGTAAACTCAAATGGGACAACAATATGGAATAACTTTTTTCACATTCCATACGCCTCGTTTCAGTTGTGATGTAAAAATAAATGAGATTGTGAACTCTTTTCATTAACGAGTTGTTAAGGCGGAGAATGGATGAAAAGTGGTGAAGATGATGATGATGCTAATGCTCACTTACTTACTCTTAGTTAATGTGTATATGTAATGTATGTATGTACTATATGCGCCATAGCGACTCTTGTTCATTGTCATCAACTTGATTTAGAAAGAGTAACAGAATGGGAATATAGTATTTTATTGTTTAAATTGAAACAACTTGCAGGAATTTGTGAAGGTAACGCCATGCAACAGCCAAAAACCTGCTCATCAATGTCCTTCCACACACATTCATTTTCACACATAAAACATCTTTTAAAATCAGATCTGATCATTATTAAATGGCTGAGCTAGCGTATTGCATCGCATTCCAAGAGCATGGAGATTGACTAATAGTTTATCTTGTGTACATTATTACGCTCCCACAAACACACATAATGCACGCATACATATACTACCAACATATCTATATCTATCTCTTGACTGACATACTACACATTAAAGCAATTTTTGAACTGTTTAATGTATGATATTGATAATAAATTGTTATCTCTCTTTGAGCTAACAACAAGCACAAAAATTCGTTTCACGGTAACAAGTTAGTAAGTCTAGTGCTCTACAATACAGCATACAACACAACCGCAACCGTGTGCTTAATGATAATGAGGGAGATAGCGAGAATGAGAGAGATTCATAAGACGGCTTCGGCTTCCACTCTCATCCCAATTTCTGTTGAGTTTAGTGTGGCGTGGCATGTAACCTTTCCTTAGTTGCTCCTGAACTTGACAAGTCTTTCTACATTCTTACTTTTTGTGTCCCTTTGTTTCCATGCTAGTTCCTATGCTTCACTTCTGATTGAAAAGCTGAGACGAGCTTGGAATAGCTGGAGAAACAACTGTCTTGATATTTATTTGTTGTAGTCAAACTTGGATTACTGATCTTTGTGCAATTTTTGTTGAGTGAAATGAAGTTTGCTCTTCTTCCTGGTTTGCTAGCTCACCCATTTCTTCACATTAGTTAATACGTGCGCAGTATATGCATGTAGCTACTAACTCGTCCCCCAGAACAATTTGCATGGATAAAATAAGAGTTGTTGTGACCTTAAACAATTGTTTTTATTGTAGTCCTCGTAAAAGAAACTCTGGGATCAGATCAGAGAGGGGAAAAGTGTAAATGTTGGGAAAAGAGTTGTTGAATGAGAGACAGGAAAAGAGGGGCTCAATAGCAGGGAGTGAAAATGGAGTCGAAAAGTATGTACACAAGTAGTGCCAACGCAACTCTGAGACCTGTGCCTTCCAATATTTTTGAGGACAGGCTCAATAGACTCGGAGCAAGAAAGTATAAGTCTCTCTTGAATGTTCGACTTGATAAGGTTAGTTCTATCTAGAACCAATTTTATTCCTCTACCTCTACTTATCGATAGTTGACAGTGTGCTCCGTTTTACTACAAAATGTTATGCATAATACCACATGTCATGAACAAGTATGACAGCCTCTAATCTGACGAAATTAAACCGCAAATGAATCTTCATCATTACAAATAATAATAATATTTTATGTTGATTAGTTTATTTGTTTTTTAGCATTTTATCTGCATTCCTTGTTTTAATTACAGAGCTACATTAATTTTCATAATACTCACCTAAATTGGCCCATGAATGGAACTTAATACGTATAAATTACCGCTTTACAGATGCTTGTGCCATTTAACAACATGCAGAACCCATTTTCTCTAACATTTTGTTTGCCTAACTTCTAATACTGGAGTATCCGGAGTAATTACTGCAGTAAATATTGACTTTAGTATTACACATTTATTTTCCTGTTGGTTAAACTATTAAGTAAATTATTTGCATTTATTTTGCAAGTGGCACAAGTGTATTGATAATTCCATTCATATCTGCACATTGGCATTGATTTCAAAGTGGACTGCAATATAGCATGGATACCAGCACCACCGCACCACAGTTCAGCTTGTCCCACTAATTTCTCGCTATATTTAGGAAAACTATGAGTTTGGTCATAAAACGGAAGTTAATGGTTAAACATAATTCGTAAACAAGGAAACAAAAGGTTTCAGCTCTCTCCGCAGCTAGCAACAGAAAATAGATAGCTCGAAAACGGTGTGAGGATCGAAGTTTTAACTCGTTTTCCAACATTTTTACACTTGAGATTTGTCGCAGTAGCTAATAATATATTAGTTGATAAAATCGGTGCAGAATGAATCCCAACTCACCGAAATCGGTGAGATCTCCATTTCACACGAATAGTTCAACCCACAAAATAGGACCTTTCTCTGCTTTTCGTTTTGACTCACCAACCACTTCGGTATAACAAAAATATTTTTCAATTTTCTGATCATGCAACTGTCACTGCCTACGCAATGCATCACATTTTATAAGTGTTTGATTCATCGTACATTTAAAAGCTGCGTAATTCTAATCTGCATTCTGATTGAAATTACAAAAGTGGTTTTTGGCAATTGCATTGTTTTCATATGGGGCCAGTCGATCCGGAAAACTAAAGCCCACATTATAATATTATTTTTATTTTCAGAAGTAATCACAACTTCAATGAATTTTAAAAAGGCTCGCAGAAAACTGGTATATTGCGATGCATGATATCAAATTGATTGCCCAAGCATAATAAATAGGTTGTTGTTGCATTTTGATCTCGTTCAAACTACGTTTTAATGATTCAAGACCAAGAACGATGTAAATTATGTCTATCATTTCACCAGAATTTGGTCAAGATGAGGTGTTACGTTGCACAATAATATGATAATAAGGTATGTCTTGCGACCAGTCAGTATAAAATGTTTGCTTGAGTTCTGATTGTGTTGAATTCATTCTCTGACCAATCCATATCAAAGCTACTTTTGAAGTGGGTTTTAGGAAAGGTGTCACGAACTGAATTCTAATGCCAGATTTTCTAACGCAAATTAAAAATATCTTTCGATATAAGGCATAAACTGCAACCATACTGAGACATGTCTAATTATACATTTTAAGATGATGAACAAGTGGTTTTGACTGATACATGTGTTTCATAAAAAAACAGCATGCATGTCGCAGCATTAAACTTGACAGGTAAGAATGTGCTGCATATTATGTTAATACATGAATGGCAAAGTATTAGCAACCCTTAGAATGAGGGGTATAAAGGGAGCCGATTCAAAACAGTTTTTGAAGTCGAAATTGCATGCTCCTGCGAATGATATGATTATGCAACACTTTTGGCATTGGCAAGTCATAAATTTTTATGAGGAAATTAATTTCATGTCCACCTTAGGTTAAAGTGTTTGACGCAATGTGGAATTGTTTTAAGGAAAGAAAAATGTTTTTTTCCATTTCAGTTTTATCATTGAACAGTGCATGCAAAAGTATAAAGTTTGGTTGTTAGATGATAAGGCGAGTTAAATTGCTTGTTAGAGTTATTCCCTGAGATTGCAACGCGGTCTACTCTCGCCTCCCAAGCCAAATCAAAAACAATTGCTGAGCTGAGTTTGCTCATGATGATGGTGATAGGACAAGATCATTAATGTAGTCCTCCCTATAAAAATGCCCATTTTACATTTATCATTTACACATTTACATATATTATGTCCTTGTGGGATTCAGGTGCTTCTTGTACTCATACAATATCATTTTAGCTTATCGTTTTTGACTGTGTGTGATCGCACGCCTAAATACTCATGTCGTGTATTTCGTGTTCTGCAACCTTATTGTCAACCTAAACTCGATTTTGGAATGACTTTGATTAAAAATGCATGATTTTCGTCACTGTTTACTTGAACAATCACGAGTCAAAAAAAACACCGAGTCTGGTGACAATGTTGTACGCAGCCATGTGGCTGAATAAATTTGTACACTAATAGAATAAGAACTAAACTATGAGCTAGACGCACTACTCATTTTTCAGATTTAATTATGTTGAACGTTTTCTGTTTGTGTTCAGATGGGAGACTCTGATGAGCTGGCGAGTCAGGGAATGAATGGACAAACCATGGGTATTCTAAATGGAGTACAGCCAACCGGAAACGTTCAGGTATTGATGATGATCAATATGATGAAAGATGTTGGATAGGGATAGATTGGGTTTTTAATACAGGATTTTATAATGAGATTGTTATCAGCTAACAGTGTACTTTGTTTTAATTTGTTTCCGTTAACCTCTTCAAGCAGAGCAAGGCGGCTCAATTCTCGAGGATAAACACATCATCATCACAGTCTCAGCACCAGACAGTGAACTCATCAAGTAGACGTGTGGTCACCTCAGCGCTCACCTCCCACCATCAAAGTAACGAAACTCAGACGTCTCAACATGTAAAGCAATCGTCAACCCAGCACTTAAAGTCAAATTTGACAGAGATGCAAACGCGAATGTCACAAATGAAGGCTATAAGCCAGCAGACGACATCCTCCACGTCGTCAACGTCTTCCTCAACCTCCTCCTCAGCGTCCGCGACCTCCTCAGCAGTTTCTGTTGTGGGAAGCGGTGGGAAAACGGCTGGAGGAGGCCCCACTGGGCTTCCTCCATTTAAACTCATTGACTCTAAAACCGGGCGCTCGATTAGCGAGCAGAACGGAGGAGATGACTCACCGTTAGACACAGGCACGGTGATTGTACAAGAGATACCATTCCCAACTTCCGCAGACATGCAAATGACACCTGTGCTAAATGTAGGTGACATGCCCAATCCACCCCTGGAAAGTCCAAACCTAGTCATGAACAACCATGCCAACACCTTGGACAGTCCGCTGGGAAACAAGGAGCTAGGCCCTCAGAGCTTCCGCTTCGAGCAAAAGAAAGTTCAGTCACACTCCTCCACCAAGTTCACGAGAGGAAACTTTAGCACCGAGCAAAACTCAGCGAACGCTGCTGAAATGAAACGAGTTCAAACGGGGGACGTCAGCTACGAAGAGAAGTCATCGGCACAAGCTTTAAGACACAAGGTGGAAATTGATGGGATCACCGCTGAGAAGACTGCAGCCCTTAAACATGAACAAAGGTAGGGAATACCTATATTAAGTAATGCTACCCGTAGTTAAATGATAAACAGACGGACTTTAACACAAAATTTGTTATAAAGGTCACTAACTCAAGGTGGTGTCACAGAGGAAGAGTACACCAAGGCTGCTGCCGCTTCCATGAAACTGTCAACGGAAACCTTCACTGCAGAAAAAGCTGCAATGGCCGTTGAGCAGAAGAAACAAACGAGACTCGCTCAGGGTACAATCATCAACTCCGAGAAACGAACCACTGCAGCGAGTCAGTCCAAGTTGACCTTCAAAAACCAGTTGGCACTTCCTTGCTCCACGAGCAATGGTAACCTCCACTTTCATGCTTCCGACCAATATTTGCTTGCGAATTTGATTAAATGTTCATTTTTACCCATTTGAAGTGCTGATATTTGAAGATTTGGACTCCCTTGGGTGGGATTCTCCCCAACAAGAGGTGGACAATGTGATTGACAAATATTCAAATGAAATCTCAACAATTTTTGAATCCCTGCGTGATACGGAGGATGAGAACACCAGCTCAATCAACCATCTCAATTATGCATCTGGTGTGATGAAAGCTGCGTGGAATATACCTGGACACGGCCACCAGGTAAACATATCAAAATAATAAATATCTTAAATGCAGGAGGCCTTTTTTCTAGCTAACTCCATTCGTTCTTACTTAACAATGCGTAGGTTGGAGGACACCTGTGTGAAGAGTTGAGAAAGCTGGGTGGTCTGGATCTTCTCATCAACAATTTCTCCTCGCAAAAGGATGATTTGCGTGTGGCTTCTGCCCGCGTGCTAGAGCAATCTCTGACTCCAGAAAACTGTAACTACGTTGTGGAGAAGGGTGGTTTTGAGTGTCTCGATAGAATTGTGAAGGTTGCTTCCGAGTTGTGCGAGGAAGAAGAATCTCCTGTGGGTACCGGCTTACTCAGACACCTTTTCCGCCACAGCGAAACGACATGTAGTGATGTACTAAGACTTCAGGGCCTGGAACGGGTAATGGCAGAATGTCGTCGAATGGACGTGGAAACCCTGAGGAACTGCGCTGGGGCCCTCGTCAATCTGTCTCTGTATGGTGGAGCTGAGAATCAGGAAGCAATGATCAAAAAGAAAGTTCACCACTGGCTCTTCCCACTCGCTTTCCATCATGATGACTCTATCAAATACTATGCCTGCTTGGCTATCGCTGTTTTGGTGGCCAATAAAGAAATCGAGGCTCAAATCATCAAATCCAGTAAGAAAAAGTTCTTGCTTATATAACTGTAATTGTTTTTTGGTACAGTTATGTCATCATGACATTTTTCAACCACAGATACGCTGCAGTTGGTAGAGCCTTTCTTGAATTCTCACAACCCCGAAGATTTTGCTGCTTCCAACTCGTTTCATAGTCAAGGTCAGAGTGTTCAGTGGCTGCAACGACTGGTGCCTGTTTTGTCCTCACAAAGGGAGGAGGCTTGCTCCTTGGCCGCTTTCCATTTCTGGTGAGTTATAACCGCACAACATTTCTGAAGTGTTTTTTTATCCTGTCAAGAAAGATTTTGGAAATTTTCAATATGGTTTTTTAGTATGGAAGCTGGGATCAAGAAGCGACAAGGAATCACATCCGTTTTTAAAGAAATCCATGCTATCGAACCTTTGAAGAGAGTAGCTTCCTCGCCAAACGCATTGGCATCCAAGTTTGCTGCTCAAGCGTTGAGGTTGATTGGGGAGACGGTGCCCCACAAGCTGAGTCAGCAAGTGCCCCTGTGGTCCACGGAAGACGTACGGGAGTGGGTGATTCAGAAAGGATTCGACAAGTACGCAAATTCCTTTATGGCATCCAGAGTGGATGGTGATCTCCTTCTCCAGTTGACAGAGGACATGCTCAAGGATGATATTGATATGGAGAATGGGATTCTCAGAAAAAGGTGGCGCTTCTTGCTCTTAACATAATATTACAATACTTGTCTGTTTGCAGCTGCTAACATAAGTTTTATGAACATGTTTCTAGATTTATGAGAGATCTACGCCACCTCAAGAAAATGGCGGACTACTCCAGCTGCGACCCCACAAATCTCAACGACTTTCTTAGTTCAATTCATCCCGAATATGCTTCCTACACGTACACTCTACTCAACAACCACGTGGACAAGGATACTCTTCGCAAATGTGTGACGGAGGACGTGCTCGGTGAATGTGGAATTAAAAACAGTATTGATAGAAAGCGTATCTTGGATGCACTTAAAGGTGGCCAGCTCAAAATTCGCATTTATCAATTTCACTTTGAAACTAGATTTAATGTTCGTAACTAACTGGAGTCACTTATATTTCTTTTTAAGCAGAAAAGTCTGCATTGGGACCGACATCTGAGGAAAATCCAGAGAAGCCACTGGATGTTTTCATCAGCTACCGCCGGTCCAATGGATCTCAACTCGCCAGTTTACTCAAGGTTCACTTACAACTCAGACAGTTCAGCGTCTTCATTGATGTTGAGAGACTGGAAGCTGGCAAGTTTGACAATAATCTCCTCCACAACATTCGTCAGGCACGCCATTTCGTTCTCGTTCTCACACCCAATGCCCTTGACCGTTGTGTCGAAGACACCGAGTGCAAAGACTGGGTTCATCGAGTACGTCTAAGAGAATACCAGTAAACCGTGTCCTAAAAAAACAAAAGCTTGACTAATAATAATTCTTTTAGGAAATCGTTGCCGCTCTCAATTCCCAGTGTAATATTATCCCTATCATGGACAATTTCATTTGGCCAGACCCTCAAGATCTGCCAGAAGATATTCAACCCGTGTTGAGCTTCAATGGCGTCAAGTAAGTTTGAAAATTATCACGGAGCCTTGCATTTGGCGCAACGTCTATTCTGCAATCTAACTAACTTTATCCTGTTCTTTGCTTTTCAATAGGTGGATTCATGACTATCAAGACGCGTGCGTGGACAAGCTGGAAAGATTTATGAGAGGTGAAGCAGTGGCCTCTCGTGATCCTATAATTTACAATGGTCGCAACTCGGAAACGCAAAGCGTGAGCTCAGACCGTGCCTCCCGACCATCACCTCAATATCAGCGAACCCAGAGCGTAGGATCTGAAGGTACTCGAACCGAGTGAATGAGAAGAATGGAATTTAAGTGTTAATCAATATTTCTTCATTTTGCAATATTTCGTATATACAACTATCAATATTCAATATATATATTATGTTTTTGTGGTACTACAATAATCTGGCTTAAATGTTATGGTAAACGATATGGGAACCGATAGATATGCCAACATTTGACTTTTTGTTTTTCTTAATGTGCCGAATCTTAAGATGCCAACTATATTTATAAGTAATTTTTACCACAGTTGTTAAATGTTTTACTTGTGCCTGTTGTAACAGAGCTGACAATAAAACCGTACGTACATCACAATTCGAAATGTATTTATTAATAAACATATACTAAAATAAATATATTTCAACAGAACGTTGCAAATAAAAAACATCACCACCTACATCCTATTAAAAAAGAGAAAATGTGGAAGAAAAACTTAACATAACACGTAATATAATGTAATAAAACAAGTTTAAAAGTACTTGTTCTCATGACGAGCTTTCGGATTGCTGGGATGACTGTGCCTTCCACATGGCTTGGTAGATTCCATCGCGGAGAATGAGTTGGGCATGTGTACCATAATCCTCAATCCTACCTCCTTTCATCACAAAGATTTTATCTGAGTTGACAATAGTACTGAGACGATGGGCAATGGTGACACTTGTTCTACCAGTTTTCGCACTGTCCAGTGCTGCTTGAACGGCAACTTCACTTTGACTATCAAAGCGGAAGTCGCTTCATCCAATACCAACAATTTGGTTGACGTAAAATCGCCCTAGCCACAGCTAGCCTTTGTTTTTCTCCCCCGCTTAGTTGGTTTCCTAACAGCCCAACTCTAGTCTCATATCCCTTCGAATACACACAAATACTTTAACTGTAATTTCACACAAAGCATTACATTGGTAATTGCAAATCAAAAATGAATACTGCCCGTACAGCTGGTAGTGAAGTGATAAAATTATGCATGTTGGTGGCAATAGCTGCGTTGATGATTTCGTCCATTTCAACGACTCGCTCATTGTTCCCATAAGCTATATTGTCTTTGATGGAGCAATCAAACAGAATAGGTTCTTGTGACACGAGTGCAATTTGCTGCCTCACATAATCCAGATTCAGCCTTCTCAGATCAACTCCATCAAATTTCTTTTTAAGAGCCAACACAATAATTTCACTTTAGCTCAGTATGTGCTTAGTACTATTATGTCTATGGTTCTCAAACAAACTATTCCGCTATTTACTTACCAATTGTCCAGTGGTTGGATCATAAAATCTAAAGATTAAAGCTGCACACGTTGACTTTCCACTGCCTATAGCCAATAATTGTTTTCTTTAAAAATCCAATTTTTGAAATGTTGAGTATGAAATTAGACTTACCGGATGGACCGCAAATTGCAACACTTTCACCAGGCTTCACGCTGAGGTTCAAGCTCTTGAGAACTTTGACGGATGGTCGGTTTTTGTAATTAAAGTTTACATTTTCGAAATCTACTTGTCCCTTCACCGTTCCCTGTAAAATCACGATAAGCATAATCTCATGGTAATGCTGGGATTATTTTTACTTTTATTTCAATTTTTCCAACTTACCAACGAGTTGAAAACGGCCCGCTTTGTGAAAACCTTGATATTAACGGAGTTGCATCAAAGAGTTCAAAATATTCTTGCAGCGGCGATCTTTCCTTTGTCATAGCAGGAGCGTAGCTGATGGCTGCGCCACCAGACATTGTGCAGTAGATAAGCGCTTCTGCAACTCTGGCAGAAGGTTCAAACAACAGAAGTTCAATTATTATTTTTCAATCATATCTCAATATTTGGAAGTGAATCTAGCAATTACTTAAAAACGCTTCCAATGCTGGCACACGACTGCTCCACTAAATAACCCCCGTACCACAAGCTCGTACAGTAGCAAAACATTGGACCTCCACTTACAAGGCCGTACACAATCCCTCGAACATGAGCCCGTTTTAGGTTAACTCTAAGGTGTCAACTTGTCATTAGTTTTTGAATTGCCAGCCTTTGATAATTCTCTGTAGCGAATGGTTACCTATGAGAAGCCGCCAATGCTTCCTCGTACATTTCCATAAACTGTTCTTCAGCCCCGAGACTAGCAACCGTTCTAATGTTATTCAAAGCCTCCACAGCAATGTTGCACGACGACTCAATTGAATCTCGCTCAATCACGTTATCCGAGTTCATGACTTTCCCTTCGACGAACGAAATGTAAATCATGACAGGGACGAAGACAATGGTTACTGCAGCCATATTTGGGAGATAATAGAAGGACATGAATCCAGCCCCAATTACAATGGCAAATGCCTGCAAAACCCCTGCCATTCTGGAGCCAGTTGCCCCGCGAATACTGGAAGCATCCGTGGAAAGTCGTGCCGTAAGCTTTCCAACGGTATTTTGTGATTCGTCAAAAAATGAAATATCCTGCTCCAGCAAGCATGAAAATAATTGCTTCCGAACGCGATATGTGAAACATTCACCAGAAAATCCCACCAACATTTTCTATACCAAAGGATAATCAGCATTAACCGAATATGTATTAAAATGACTTGCTGGTTGTCATAGTTCATAATCAGCCATACCTGAAGAAATCCACAGATACCCATCCGACGGCTATACCAAGGTAAGCGAAGCAATAAAACCGTCCGTGGTTTATTACTTCGACATCATCTTTAATTGTAAATGACTGGAAGTTCAAAAGCATCACAGTTCAACTCTGTTACCAGCAGCACATGATTTCCTTTAGAGATTTAGAAAAATAAAACACCTGTATAAAATCGCCAAAAATATACGCGTAAGCTGGTAACTGGAGTCCTTTGACAATAGAGCAGAGGACAACAATGAGAAGATATGGCCACTCTTGAAGGTTTGCTTTCCACAGGCGAAAGAAACTAACACTTTCAGATTCCTTCTTCTCTTCCTAGAAATTCAATCGAAATGTGTTACTAAACTGCAACCATTAAAAAATTTTCTTAAAGCCTTTGAATGAGCTTATCATACTTCCTTATCTTCCATTGGTTTAGGAATAGAGTCAGCGGATGTCACGCTTATTAATCGTGTTCGGCTAGTGATTCTCCCAGTTCCTGGCTCAGTATCCATGTACTCCTCAACGAAATTGTCTTCCAACACTTCTCCTTCAGGTTCTTCTGCAGCGTCACCTCTCATAATTTCACTCTCTTCTTGACTCAACACTAATTGGTAGTAGCGCCCACGCTTTTCCATGAGTTCTGTATGAGTCCTTGTTCCACAATCTGTATATTCAAGATGAAGGTGAGTACAGAATACTTCATAATAATACATTCAGCCTCTTACGTTTACTGGTGACATACCAGACCCTTATCAACCACGTAAATCACATCAGCAGCCCTAATTGTGCTCAATCGGTGAGCAATTATAATTGTTGAGCGACCTTGACTAGCTCTTTCCAATGCGGCTTGTACAATGCTTTCGCTTTGGAAGTCGAGTGCGGATGTTGCCTCATCAAGAAGAAGCGCTGAAGGATTTCGCACCAAAGCTCTATTGTAATAAATATAAGTAATGTAAATCAAGTATGACTTATGCTTATCCTTAGACCAACGAGACCTGCCTCGAAATAGCGACCCTTTGCTTTTGACCGCCTGACAAGCTCGCACCTCTCTCGCCCACACGAGTATCATAGCCCTGTATTCAACAAATTGTTCCCTTAAAATAAATTCGCGTAAGTAGCCCATAAATAGAAATGTCATTGCTCATTACTTGTGGCAACTGCATTATGAAGTTATGAGCATAAGCTTGTTTTGCAGCAGCTTCAATTTCTTCTTGGCTCACTCCCGTCAACCCAAATGAAATGTTCTTTGCAATTGTAGTGTTGAATAGAACCGGCTCCTGCCCCACAACTCCCATTTGGGATCTCAGCCATTTCACGTTAAGCTGACGAATGTCAACACCGTCGAACGTAATTTCTCCCTCAGCAGGGTCATAAAGTCTTTGGAGAAGCTGTACGCATGTAGACTTTCCACATCCTATATTTAAATGATTTGAAATGATGAACAAAAATAGCTCAATTTCTGAAGTAACTAATTTAATATGCCCATCTTCTTAAAAAGATTCATGTAATATACCGGAAGCTCCAACTAGGGCTACCGTTTGTCCAGGCTTAACTCGAAGGGACACGTTTTCTAGCACGGTGACTCCAGGTCGGGAAGGGTATGAGAAACGTATATTTTTAAACTCAATATCACCTTTGGATTTCCCTGTCGGAAAAATTCCTTCTTCTGACAAACTATTGATTTCTGACTCTCTGTAAATGTCGTATTTAAGTAAAACAATTTTTTAAACGCCCAGCATCGGTCGCATAGTCAAAAATAATGAATATAGATTACCTATCTAAAACAGGAAATATACCCTCTGCGGCGCCCGTACCACCACTAACGGCTTCAATATAATCAGACGATGAGCCAAAGTAGAACCCAGTCATCATCACACTAAAAAGGATCTAGACATTCGTAATTTTATTGTTTAGTAATTATCCTACCCAAAGATACAGAGTAAGGTTTAAATTGTTTTTCGAGATATTGCTCACCACAAGAATGTTATCAGGTCCATAAAGGCCATCGCCAGTCTCCCTGGAATAAACGACCAGGACAGAGCCATACCAAAATGCGTATGCAAAATTACACAGGGATACCATCCAAATGGAACCATTTCCCAACCCAGTGAGAAAGTGTCTCTTGTACGCAACTTTCTTTGCATGGGTAATTTTTTGATCGTATCGTTCCATCTCCTTACTTTGACCATTGAAAGCGTGAACTGTTCGTATGTTGGTAAGAACTTCTTCAGCAACAGCACCGGCCTCTGCATACGCACTCTGTTCTTTTGAAGTCATTGTGCTCTGCACATTCGCATCAAAGCCCGTAAGGACACCAAGCACAGGTATAAACGCCATCAGTGCCAGAGTCAACTTCCATCCCAGGGCAAACGAAAGCCCCGTTAAAAACACACAGTTTACAATAGACGAAACGAACATTCCTATCTTCTCACTCATTGCGTTTTGGAGTTTTAACATGTCGCTAAAATTTACAAAGTAGGATCCCCATCAACATACTGCATGTTGAGCAATATTGTTTAGGAAATTGGACTGAAGAGCTACTTACTCCACCATCCTAGAAGAAAAGTCGCGCTTTGAATTCTTGTCAAACCAACTTATATCCTGCTGCATAAGCTTCCGAAAGTACTCCTTCCTTATCTTATACGCCTATCAAAAAGGAAAAATAGTTGACATTCTCCACTATGTTTGAGTAAGCTTCTTGTAGAAAGCTCTTACTTGCTTCTCAGCGACGTAGTTAAGTAACATAACAAAGAGGTAGCCTGCGACCAGTTCAAAAGCTCCAAGTGAGCTTTGATAAATCACAAACTTCTCCACTTCCTTCATGAACGGGGATGTCTCTCCTGTACTTGGCGGTGGACACTGTCTCGAAGTATTTGATGCATAGTCCACCATGGTTTTGGTAAACTGTCCAAATGTATAATTTGCCCATGCCGGAACAACACCCGTCAGAGTGGCAATTATGAGACCTAACACAACTAGGAACTTTTCGCATTTGTTCGAATAGCGATACTGAAATAAAATAATGTAAAACAGAGCTAGTTAAACTCCGAGTTGTGTTTAAAATCATGACTTAATAATGTATCAAATAGGAATTTATTGCTAGCTAACCAGACTAAAATATGACACACTGACTTTCTCTTCATCCGAATCAGCATCAGATTCATTTGATGACTGACCAGCGACGTTTGTGTCAGGGGGTTCTCCGGCTTCTGAAGGTTTTAGAAGTTCTCCCATTGTGGCGGCTGTGGAAATGGGATTGTTGACACTATCACTTGAATCAGGTACACAGTCTTGTGAAATCTCGGCTTGTGAAGCTAGCAGACCCCTTAACATACGAAAAAGGGTATCCATTCAATATTTTTATCCAATGTTTTTACATTACAGATACCCATATTTTGAATTACCGCATATCGCTATCTTCATCCATATCCTCGTTGTTTCTAATACTGGTTAATGTAGGCATGATAATTAATGAACCAAATGGTAGGAACGTTTGGTAATATAATAGTACTATGGTATGGCACAATTAAAATATCTTTTTAAAGCTGCGGTTGCTGGCAGTATCAGCAATTCACCGGTTCTCTTGTTGCAAAACTGGAAGGCAAAAGAGCAAATAAAGTTTGAGTTTATTCTGGTTAAAAGAACAGAAAAGAAATATGCATAGTCATTTGATGAAAGGCAAATTTATATAAATACTTATCCAAATACCCATAGTACGAAACATTTCAGTCAACCTTTTATGATTCCAACAATATTTAAAGATCAAGAAAGTTACACATTCTTCCAATTTCGTTTGCCATATAATCAAGAAGCTGTAATGGATCATGAGTATGATCAACTGTCAACGTATCATGTAACCTAATTAATAAAAGTGCGGCTTCATTGATTGACGATGTCATAACAACGTCTTATAGCTTGACATATTTAAGATCTCAACCATCCTTCCATCTCTTCTAGCAGAGATAACACTACACTTGATATCCAGAATACGAGACGAATTACGATTGACAATGTTAAAATAGTGTCACCTACGTTATAACTGGAATGCACGTATGACGTTGTATTTCGATAAGCCTTTGACAAATGCCGCTATATACTACCTTCGTTTCGTGCAGGAACACGTGTTTGCATGCTTTTTTTCATATTACGATTAAAGAATCATTCGACCTTATTAACCGAGGTGAGTCTGTGTACTTTTTCAGATCAACGGTGCCAATAATACACTCCATGTAATACCTACTTGCTCTCCAATTGCCTATTTCCTTAATCTCCTCGATTTTTAAGTTAGCAGACCGCTCCGGTTGGTGCTTTCACTTTCACTCCAAACTCTTTCAACTTCAATTTCACACTAGAGCTTGATTGCAACAACGTGCGGACTTTTATGCAAACTTCAAAATTGTATACAACACAAGATTGGTATTGGTAACCGGTTTAACCGCAACGTTATCTCTACTTGTTTACCCAGCAGAACTACGTAAATGTTCACCGCACTTTGGGACAAAAACGAAATTCCATCGTTTCACTTTATTCGTTCGTTCACTACCTTAACCTCGTGTACCATGTTTGCTTTTCGTATCGATCATTCATAAAATGCACAAACTAAGACTCCTTCTTTTATTACCAAAGCATGGTTATGTGGAGGATACCTCACACATTTCCAGAGTAGTGTGATAACACCATTTGATCATGCAGTTGTATGTATGCATGCCCAATAGATATATTGCTTCGAGTGAATTTGCTATTTAGTGAATATGTATTACCTAACTACAAGTACAAGTACAATTCAGCGCATGCAAAAAGTAAAATAAAAAAAGAGTAATCTTACTTATGCCATGTTGAAGTTAAAATTGGCGATGATTTATACACTACGGGCATATCCATTATAATATCCAGAATCCTTCACAACGCATAATGGGTTATGAAATAGCTATTATATAATTATCACGACTGGACGATGACTCGACGATACTGACTAGGTTTGTTTTTATGAAGTGCGTTACAGCTTTTCCTAGAATCATTTCACTGCTTCCACTGAAGGTTCAAAGTATTAAGCATGCTGACTGACACAAAAAAATACGATTGCTTTCTGACAGAGAATGAAAAACAAAAAAAAACGACACGAAAACGACATGCAATACGGGTATAGAATAAATACGCTGACTAGATGAAATTATGAGCAGGTGCAGACGTTTCGTGCATACAATGCAACTAAAAGCATGGAACAACTGATCGCGAAAAGAAATAAGATCCCTCCCGGCTAAGCTGCTCCAAAAGGTAGCTAACTGCTTGGGCTTGTTGAGACCATTATGTTGGACAGACAAAGAAAATTTTTCATGCGATCAGACTTGGGAAGCATAGCGTGTGGTTCTACACTACATGAATATGGATTGCATGCATTTGACATTGCTGAATTCGTATTTTCACAAGAATGAATCGAGTTGAGTACTGTAACATTATTTTTGAGTATTTGGAGCCTAATAAGTGATGTCATGAAACCACAACATCTTGACTTGTCTTATAGTAATGTAATGCACTAGTTTCTTTCTCTTAAAGGTAAGTATTTAAGTGAGTTTTTATAAAGTAGTGAATAGATAAGATGTACCTCACATGTAATACGATATTTTTCTGTCCTTTCTAAAGAATCTTAAATTATTTTTAAATCGTAAAAATGCAATTACACTAAAATAACAAATATTGCGTCAATAATATTTACATATACTCAACACATAATAAATTTATTAAAAAATTATAAACAGGTACAAAGTATTGTAACAAACAGTGACTTCATTAATGCTGCCGCATGCTTCATTCTACTTTCTTGAACTTGTATGTTTAGGTTGACAAGACGGAGATTTTAAGAGACAACTGCTTTGCCGACATTTGGTGAACGGGCTGACGCCGAAGAAAGTGAAATACGGAAAACATGGATGCCCATTGATTCGCATATTTCGAGGGATACTCTGCTACAGTACAACCACAGATCGATGCACACCCACAGCTAAACGCAAAAACAAACTACATATAATACTTGACATGGTTTTTTAGTCATACTTCACTCCCACAAAGTAAATGACTTATTCATTTACCAGGCTTCCGAACAACAACATGTTCTCTGGAATAGGAGTATTGAAACACTGATTAACAAACATCACAAAGGGGCCACGAAGCGATGTATCAAAGTAGTCCATCACGCTCATCGTCATGTGGGCAACCTGTAACGAAGATACAGTTTTGCAATGATTTTTTTGTAAAGGGAATGTAAATATAATCCGTGTTATAAATGTACATACAACTAATCTGTTGGTCACTTTAGCAGCAATTAGTCCAAACGTCAACATATAAAGCGCAGGATGTGAGGCGTAGGCTCCATCCTCATCTGCACCACACGCAGCCAAGATCATGGCTGGAAACACGACGAGGCTTAATGGAATGGACGGTGAGAGCACACTGGTACCCTAAACACAACAATTAGTTCATTAAATTGGGCAATATGGTAGAGAAAAACCAGCAGGACTGGAAGCGGTCAAGCGAAAGTTACTGCTTAACATACAGGTTGTAATATTGTGAAGTAGAAAGCGAAAGAACGGTAATACATACAACATATATAAAAAGAGATGATATACGAGACGAGATAAAGAAGATTTGAAGCGATTCCATTTGACGCTGCTGAGCAACACTTTTACAAAATAATCTCACTTTGTTGACATGCCATGACATAATAGTAAAAATGCGTAAACTATTTAGCTGTCCACTTACTGCGACTGACGACCCATTTCTTCCGGCTCCCATATTCGCAATTGTATACGCATTCCAAACTAGTACACGAAGAGCTCCATATAATGCGACCGCAGCATATAGCAAATACCGAGGAATATACATATAAGCAGATAGCTGGTCGGAAAAAGAAACGCATAAAAAATAAATAACGGTGTTAGACAAAGCAAATACTTAGGAGTGTGCCTACGAACTAAATGTTTTAAGATTAGAAACTATAAGATTTCATACAGCCAAACAAATTTGGTGCGATATCCTCATTGACCCAAGTTTACATATGCATTGCATTAAAACAAAGACTTCAAAAAGGCACACAGTAAATCATACTACCTACTAAAAGCGATCTTTATGCCTTGAATTGTTAGTTTTCATTACGAAGGACAAGGGTTAAAATCCTACTTATTTTACTGCAAAAAACGATAAGCAACAGAAACTAGCAAAAGTAAAACTACGAAGAAAGTTATTTAATCAAATCCTTTTCTGAAACCACTCACTGCAACAATTCATTCATTCTTTCCTACTCCGTCAGGGAATACTACTTTAAAGTATGCATTCATTAGAAACTATAATGGCAATGGAAGGCTAGTTGGGGAGAAGATACTGCATATTGTTTGTGCAACTGGATGTATACATATATAAATGTAACTACAATCCCTCTTTATAAATATCAGATGCCCGCAACTGTCAACCGATGTCTTTAAAACGAATTAAACACGTACCGATTGTGTCCAGAAACTGCATCCATAATATCCAGAGATCATGTGAACGATAATAATACCCATTTGTACTTCCGTAACGTCAATGGTCCCGAATCTCGAAGTACCTTTATATATCAATAAAACTTTAATATTACTCATTACTCCACAAGAAATGGTCATCTTACGTCGGAAAACCGTATGGCACTTACGAAATGTTCCTATCAATCAATAAAAGCATTGTAAATTAGTTGAATTATACGGATATAATAAAACAAATCATAGTTCGCCATTTTATTATAGTTTACAGTACTAACCGGAAACGTAGGTCTGCCATTGTGCAGAGTAGAATAGGATACTTGCAAAGAAACAGTTAAGAAACATTAGTTTAGGTGCCGAGCCGAGGTGAAGTGATACGCAAACAGCCAACGACACGAATACTGTGGGGAAAATTTGGAAAATACAAAAAAGTTATAATGGGATTCCTTTCACTAGTAGTAATCATTTGATTACAAATTTGAAATACAAATCTTACCTGTGGAAATGGAATCGCAGACATGATCAAATAGCTCGCCAAGTGGAGATGACGATTTTGTTCGGCGAGCGTGCTTCCCGTCAATTGCATCCAAGCTTTGATAAACAAACAATCCAAGAGCACACATATAGCATGCCCAACTAGGTACCTAATGGATCCCAAGCAAGAGTCATATTATAAACAATTAAGTAATCACACCCAAACAAAAAGGAAAATGAATTAGTATAAGAATACGAACCTCTTGGCGACAGTCTGGACTGTAGTAGACCAATACAAGGCTCGTAAGAATGTTCACAAGCAGTCCTAAAATAGTTATCACGTTGGGGGCAAACCATACCGGGACTTGCTTCACCAGCCAGTTCCACCAGAGTTGAAGTACAGGGTCGAACAGACTGTCACTGGAAGCGAAGAATTTGTGCTTCGTTAAGTTGCTTAGCTGTTTTTCAGTCAAAATTGGACTCTTCTTTTGTAGAGACATCTTGTAGACCATTCCCCTCCAGAAACTGGAGAATCCTCCGGACTTTTTCTTTTGAGAATAATGCACCATTTCCGTTAGAAAGATAAAACTTAGCTTAGCGGATGACAGCAATATCCTCCAGGAACTGGAGACCTTTCCGGGTTTGGTGGAATATACTTCAATTTATTTCCTCAGATAAAAGAACTTGCGCTCGTCAGATGACGGTCTACTCTTGTAAAACCAATGAGGATTGAGCCGGTATCGAATGCGGACTCAAAACACACAGAAAGCTTTTCTCTTGCTTGAAAATTTTCTTGAAGGAGTGCCACTGCTGTTGAAATCCACTCATCTACAATTTAAGTACTGAAAATAACACAAACCCGAACCAAATTCAATCAGTATTCGTTCAGTCATAACAAACTTCCATTTATGAAACAAACAAACGTAAAAAATGTCACCTCTTCAGTCACTGGCCGACGTATAAATACACTTCTACTAACACCTTTCGTTGAAGGTTAGATTACCAATGTTTACACTCTTTGGAAAGTATTGCAATGGAATTTACAACTTTTCCCCTCAAATTTTTTTTAAAGTTGTCGTCCTACTTACACAAAATGAAAAAAATTGTCAACTGACCGGCCTTTATCTTTAACATCTCCTTTGCATTCCTACAACTATACTCCTATATCTCCGTTGTATTGCGTTTGTAAAACATCTACACGCAAAGTCTCCAAAAACAAACAAAAATACTTGTTCCTGCCTATTCACAGCTTTGTCTTTGCGGAAGAATCGGAGAAATGGAAAATTGGTGTGCCGGTGATTCAACAAGGACGGATTAAAAACGAAATGGTGTGGCAATGTAGCAAAAATATCCTTTATTTGCACACTTTAGATTCTACAGTAAAGAGATGAAAGACTATGTATGCAAGACAATCCTCAGCTGTATCAGAGTTGAAAGCACCTAAAATCAGTACAAGTTGCATACAATGATTACTTTGCACTGTTTAACTACTCCCAAAAGTCCAATGCAAGTCACACGCTTGCAAAAACCAAGACGTACGGCTTCATGGCAATCTACGGATGAAATGGTATTACTCTAGACCTAAATCAAAATGTATCACGACTCCATAAAATGGTCTGCATTCCACAACCTGGAACTGTTTGGTGAAAAACGCAAACCCGATGAGCGCCGATGCGTTGGAAACGTTTTCAAATTATACATAGAACACATTATGCAAACAAGCACAGAAAGATTTGGCCCCCTAACATCTTTAGTTAACCTTTTGTAGTTTACTATTATATTGGTGTATAATGTACGCGGTGATACTACTTGGACTGTGCCTCTTTTTGAAATTTTTCTTACGCATGATAAGTTATCGTTGTTATGGTAGGGAGAATAAATGCTGTAAAATTCAACTAATACCAAATAAACCGTAAAATAAAGAATTTTATTGTAGCAGTGCACTCTTTAATTACAAAATTAAGTCATATGATAAGAACCTAACCAACCACCACTGAAGATTCGTATCACCGACTACCCCAGCAGCAAATTGTCACCGAATACAACCAAGGTTTTCTAAACTACCAAACACCGGCTACCACCTTTGGTTGATTTTTTTGCTCCCCATGATTTGCTGTAATATCAGACTTGTGTATTTATGAGATTTTACTGATTAATTCTGCCTGCAAATTCTTTTGTGAAAAAGGTGAACAGTAGACTGAACTACTGAATTTTAGACTAGTCTGGTCTAAATACAATTTTTTTCAATAAATTTCGTTGCCGTGTTCCTGTAAAAAAACCGCTGCAGACAAAAATAATTATGACACACACACAGTATTATCCCGCCAGTCCGTCCCGATTGATATAAAACTCAACTGTTACACTATTATCTCCTACCCTCCTCAGCTATCGCTTATTCCTCCTCAATTATCGCTTACCCTCTTTAGCTATTGCTTATCCTTCTCCACTTCCCACTATTAAATTTTTAAAACTAAAAAACGATGGCATTTTTAAATTACGGTTACAAACAGTGCACAACTCAAAATTATAAATGTGGAGATTTGTTTTTGTAGCAATTTTTTTCATACTGCTATAAATATGATAAAAAATCAGTGAGGCCAAAGAACGAGTAATTAGATATTCCATGAAAGCTCGTTTTCAGTTGGTTCCCGAACGGTTGGTTTTTAAGGCAAGAGAAAGTGATGCTGCTGGGTAAAAGCTTGAATATTTTATGTGCTGTAGGTTAGTTAGTTTAAAGCCTGCGATTCGCAAAAGTTTACAGCAAAACGTGATTCCCGTAAAGTAGCTGCGCCACTTAAAAACTAGTTCAATAATATATACGATCGAAAACCATTAAACTGCTGACTGCAGGTATAATCAGGGCATGAAAGATTGAAGACATTAAAAGTTAAAGTATTTCGGAATGGTGCATACGTAAATGAGTATATCAATGCATAGTAAGCTAATCCGTTTAAATCCCGGCTGTTTGTCTGTGTAGAATGCAAGGGCAGGGACAACCAAAAATACATACTGAATATTAAACGTAAGGATCATAATGCTTAATTTGTTTACAAGGTACGACCGCTAACTTACTAACTATTACGATTACTGATGAATTACTATTGTCGCTCTAATGAAATATTGAAAAGAGACAAAGTTATTCCACATTTTACATCTTATTTATTTTTTTACAAATAATAGTATTTAGTAGTTATTTCTTTCTAGTTACAATTCATACGTCAGTATTTTATTTTCACGGTTACTAAAAACTTCTTGCAAATCGCATGACAGCTTTACAAGGCCAGCTATGGACACCAAAAATTCATGATTTGAAACCTATCACAACGTAACCACAATGCATAGCATTTTGAACTCTAATTACTGCTGCTACCTTTAGCGAGCTGGTAAGATTTTGGCAACCTTGAAAATAGATATTGTTGTAGTAGTTGTATTTACCATAGTTTTTTACATTTCTAGCAGCAAGATTAAGATACCAAATATAAAACGTACAAAAGTAGTTAATTACTATAGTTCAGTGTAAAGTTGATGAGCATGGTTAGGTTTTAAGAATTGGTGCTTCAGGACAAATTCGTTGTATTGTACAAACGGCTGATTTTACGGCTGAGACTGGGCCAATTTTTCTGCAGCTAGTGCCAAACTCAAGTTGAGAGAGCAGGCTCTCTTTCTGCTTCTCATTCTCGCATTGGGAGTACGTCTTAAGAAGATGATCCAGAGTGGGATACTTTTGAATTATCGCGTACGCCTTGTCAACAGATAATCCTTTCAGTCTCATTAAATGCCGTGCAAACATCTCCTTCACTTTCCAATTCTGCAAAGTAACGAGAGCAACATGTAGAAAAGACGTTTTGAAATGCACACATAGAAACATAGAACATTCAGTACTTAGATCAACCCTAGCTTACCATTTTCTTCACAGAAAAGTCATTGAAGTCACTGAAAAACATAAGGTGAGCCTCTGCATCAGTTCCAGCATCTTTGAAGTTGGTCCAATCAGCCTTTCTGCATCCGATAATGGTCTTGCTCTACGGAAAAATAAATGTAAAAATGAATTCTAGATTTGATGATTTGTTATTCCCTAAACTTCTAATATACTTCGTGTAATAAGATTCACAATAAAAGGACTTTTATACCTCATACGTTCCTTTAAATGCCGGGTCATGAAAGTCAAGTAGGCACACGTTTCTTGATGGATAGAGTTTCCTGAACTAAAAATCCATTTTCAATCTGCGTGTTACAAACTGCTCGCTCAAGTGCTCCCTCAGCAAGTCCCCAATCCCCTTTCCCATACGACTCAATCAAGTACACGGGCTGTAACTTTGTTTGAGTCAAGCGATACTTTTGCTCATGGAATCTGCCATCCCGAATACTGCTAGCAAGATCATCAGTTCTTTTCCGCTCTACAACGTAGGGAAGAATAAGCTCATTTGTTCGAGACATGGTGAGTCGGTTTCGGTTCCCGGCTACATCAGCAATTTCCCGACAAACCCAAACAAAATCCCCCACATTCAGACGATGAACATAGACCGTGACTCCGTTCTTTTGTAGTTCATTTATCACATCCTGCGACTTGCTCGCCTGGAACAAAAGACATGAGGTAGTTAGTTACCAATGCATATATCTGATTGCTCACCAATCCTCACTAAGCGACAAATTGTTCCCTCCACATTTCACTTACCCATTAGTTTCACAGGTGTCCACATACAAGACAATCTCAAACTTTCCAGGTTCCAGACGAACTCCAGAAGGCACATTGGAATTGGAAACCGCACATTCTTCATCCTGAGATGACGCTTCATGATCGGAGGAGACATCTTCGCTTCCACCGTGGTGCTGCTGTGATTGGGAAGCGTTTGACTCAGCATCCAACAGTTTTTTGGCCAAGGCTCGACCTTCAGGGGTCAAGAAAAATTGCACTGGGTTTCCACGCTTCACACTAGTTCTTTGTTTGTAAGAACTTCATAGCATTCCAGGAAGTGTAGTGGGAATTTTTGACGCTGTCTGGCTTTGTCATTGACGAATCACAGTATCCTTGAATCTTGTTTGAAGCTCTCTTGGTCATGTCCTCGATAGTCTGATTCGCCCTTTCTTCAGCAGAGCTATAAGGATGGCGTAGGCACCGGAACGGAAAGCAGGCAAGTACTGTTTTCCCTTTCTCTGTTTGGGCTTAGCGGATGTGGACGGAAGAGGTTCAGAATCTAACTCCATTAAATCTCCGGACTCAACGACGGGAGCAAGGTTTTTGTACTTAACGGCAACAGCTTTCGGTTTCCTCTTTCCACCAGCGACCTTGCTGCTTGGTCCAGGCTCATCATCACACAAATCAATTACCTCGGAGAGGGGCTGAGATTGTGACGCTTCTGGAATCATATTCTCCTTTGCCATCCTGTTTTCAATCATCTTGCACATGTGAGAGCCAAAATTTTCCAAGATGGAACACTCCTTTCCAGTGGACAAGGGGAGGGGATACTTTCGAAGTGAGTTAAGAGCTTTGGCATACACGTATTTCATCTTCGAATCTTTGGTCTCTGCATCTTCCTTCCATTCCATAATCCAACTTTCAAAAATTGGATTTGCACAGGGTTTCTTTGAGCTTGGAAAAGCTCTGCTACGCTGACTTCCACTACCACCGCCTCTCCAACGCGGACGCTGACTCATTATGAATTTGCTATTATAGGAGGAGGACTGGCAAATCAAAATAAATAAGCCAGCAAAATGTCAAATTTGTAATTTTCAAGTCAACAAAATGAATGACAAAGGCAACTAAAGAACAACAAGCTAAAACTACAGCACAAACTAGGAGTTGAAAAGAATCAGCTAAAAGTGACGCCCGACTGTGTCATGGTGAGACCTGTTTTGAACAATTTTCACTGCAAAGCAACACCAACTCAGGAAGGCTAGTCGGCAAAACCTGACAAAACGTGAACAAGAAATGTTCACAACAACAAAATCTACTAAGGCTGGTTTGCTTAGCGCTATTTACATGTGATGTCTTATAGTACCCCGATCTCGCTTGTACTGCTGAGTTGTGCAGCCTGTTGAACGTTGTTTTCTTTGGCTATTTACTATTGCCTCACATTTATTAAGTTGAAAGCCAGTCATAATTTTACAGAGTTGTCTGTCTGTTTGTCTGTCCGTTAACAATCTCCTGGACACACTATATACTGATCGTAGGTTAATGCTACATACTTTATATGTGGAGCAGGCAGACAAAGTGTTGAAAAATGTCAGATCATAGTAACTTTTATTTTAAATTATTTAAAGGATAAAGATCGTATGTTTTGGCAGCTGGTTTTATGCTAAATTCATGCACAGTGAAAATCAAATGGTGATAATATTAAAGCAAAGCAGTTCTCAAAAACTGAAACCACTAATAATTTATGAATTATTTTTTAAATTGAATGAAAGTTGTTCGACAGGTTTACTTTTTGAAATGGTTTTATTTGAATACAGTACGAGAAACTCATGAAATGTATACCTACTCAGGTAGTTAGTAAATGTATGGCTTTTCATAACAAAACGTTAGTTTATACTACTCGTCAAATCTACGATCGTGTTTTCCTTCCCACAAAGGATAACGTTCTCGGTTACAATCATAAAACCACGGAAGTTTTACCAACTCCATGTACTCCTGTGGATATTTCAATCTGAATAATTCCAATTTAATTGTGCGACTCATGTGCAACATCGAAACTTTTGAAAACTCGGCTTCCATATTCTTAAAAGCTGATATTTGATCATCTTTACTCAAGGTTTCATTTCTACGATAAAGTTTTAATTCGTTCATCACAAACTGAATATTTAAAACAATTTCGTTTTGAACGTCTTCATGAGTTCCTTCAATCTTAGTTAATGTCTTTGCCAGTTGAAATGGAAAGTATCCATAATGAGTCATGTGCATTCCACCAATCATGAATCCTGGACTTCGTCCCCGTTGACGATTTGGTGGAGGATTGGCTTGGAAGTAAGCTCCATATGCCATCGCAGCATTCAATGTCCAATATGTGGGATCCCCATATGAGTAAGGATGACCTTTCACAGGCCAGTCTGTCTGGAATGCTTGGTCAATTCTACCAAATGGAAACCAAATTCCAATATCTACTGGGTCAGAAGGCATTTCACAGTGTTTCAAGTAATAAATCACATTTCTATTTGGAATCTCATCTGAATCTCCAAACCCCAATAGATCGTTTCCATCAAAATCATTTGTAATGTCGTTCCACTTTAAAAACTTTATCCAACGCATTTGCTCCTGTAGACTTTCAATGCTGTAGATATTTCCTCGGGCTTTCCCTGTTTCAACGTTCACCGTGTGTAATTGAGCACCCAAAATATCTTCATCGTCCAAAACGAAATGTACGACTTTATGAAGAAAGTTCTCAAAGCGAGGTTGTCCCTTGATTGCGTCCCAAATCAGAGGTTTTCGTACGCCCAAATAATATGTTGCTGTAGATTCGATTATGAAAAACTTGTCAACAATGTCATACAGCTCACGAAAATGAATCTCAAGGATGTCAGCGTCAAAACCAAACTGCAGCAGAACGGCAACTTTCCTAGGCGTTGTTAATCTTTCACAGTGTGGCACATTGGATGGAAATTGAAGAGTTGGAGGTACTTCACATGATACATTTACAGTCACTTTGGGTGGGGTAATTAAAGCAGGTGTGAGTAGTAGAAGTAACTTGGAACACCAGAACGAAAACTCTTCCGTATTAGTCTTCTTGTTTTGATACGCATAAAGGAGATTTTCCCAAGGATATTGGCGTATCGTTTCAATAAAATTTGATGTGTTGGAACATGTGTCATTTTTGAACGATTGGTTGTTTACAAATGCTGCATTTGGTTCGATGCTGACTTCATATGTCAACTGCTTGAACCATAACACCAGAATTAAAAACATGATTAAAATGGTCAAGGAACAGTTTTTACGCAGAGGGATGAGTGGCTTCATTTCGTATTTAGACAAAAGTATATCTGTCCAGATTACTACAAAATTACGTCTTAAGTTTGATAGTAGTTTAATCGTGGACGAATGACTGGTTAGTTTTTTAAACTTGTATATTGGACTGCAGACTAACAAATAGACCAAGTCTAGTTTATTTCATAAATTATTGCGTTTGGGTTTCATAACGATCTTTAAATTTGGCATTTTGCTTAGACTGCATTAAAAGTTGTAAGCTCATTGACTGCAATAAAATACTTTGGTAGAATGGATATGGATAGTAAAAATTAAGAACATGAAATTGATAACTATTTTGACACATCAAAATAAACTAAGCAACTATATCTGCGTAAGAGCTTGACATAATTTTTTAAATTGCTGCGTAGTCCAGGAATGTGTATGCCATACGTTTTAAACTATTTGCAAACATTGTCTAAAATAGTCAAAGGATTGTCGTGACTTGAAAATGAATCGGATGTAAAATGTAACATAAGCTAAATGGTTGCTGTTGCAATATTAAAGCCATATAAGACTATTAAGGAAAAATGTGATGATGAAGATCTTTTGCTACAATTTGCACTGGAAGTGGAACACGTTGAACAAGTTGAACTTACTTAAACAACTTTGAGCAATTATGGTTTATTTTATTTCTCGATGAAGGTGCATTTATACAAAATCGCATTCCCATAACATTTGCATAAGGTCGGTGAACAGGAATATGACCTAAATATTTGGATTTCTTCAGCACTAAAGAAATGTCACTGAGCAAATTTCTTTATTTTTGTGACTGTTGTTTTCAGTGTATAAGCCAATATAGTTATGAATCTATTGTTTTTATGATGTCCATACTTTTCCTTAAAATTGATAACAACGTGAAATAGTAACATAGGTTACTATAAAAATATGAAGATTGTTTTGTGGTAAATATATTAAGCAATATTCTTCAGCAGATTATTGAATTTATTGAATGATGTGATTTAATGCATGGAAGAGTAAAGTTCAGTTTCATCATAAATTTATTTGGTTGCTCGATCCTCTAGCTATTATGTAATAGTTGCTTTTGATTAGGTTTAATATAGTACAAAATCAAAACTTATTGATGAAGACTAACATAGTTGTTAATTTTCCCATTTCTTGTCTATTTCTTGGCAAATAAAGTCCTTAAAAGTTGCAAACATATCACTTGAAACTGAAGTGCAAAACTAATCAATGGACTGACGTGATAAAAAGTCAACCTACCGCACTCTGTTCGATTCTTCAATTCCATTACCATGGACTCTGCTGGTGATGCCGTCAGAACTGCACGTAAATATACTTATTGACTGTTTGACGTAGACAAACGATAAATTTGATTGGTGTATTGGACTACACTAGATCATTTAGATAACATAAAATGTGTACAAAATTGTGTCTCCGAATAGTATGAAAGGTGTAGGATGAATATTCCAGAAGGTGAGAAGTTGCAAGATGAAGTACGTATTGGTACATTCGTTTCAAGTGCAGAATCAAATGTTTAGGTTTGGGGACACAAATACATAAAAAGGACCTCATAGCTAGAGAACTGCTTCATTTACTTGAGCCACTGAGCTGCTGAACTGACGACTGAAATAGTAACGAATCTGTATATCCAGTATACGCTAGCTTAATTTCGAAAATCTAGATAAAATTCATCATCATGTCACAAAAAAGTGAACCTACACGCTGGGGCATCTTAGGAGCTGGTCAGATCAGCCATGACTGGTCTGTGGCAATGTCCACATTGCCTCCAACTGAACACAAAATTGTTGCAGTAGCAGCTAGGAATGCAGAATCTGCCCAGAAATTTGCAAAACTTCATGGAATTCCCAAGGTACACAAAAGTTATGAAGATCTGGCAAAGGATCCGGAAATTGGTAGGTTGATTACTTTTTGTAGCGAATAAAATCAAAGTAAAACAACTAAATGTTAATCTTTTTCTACGTTTGTGCACTTTTCATGTTAATTTTTAAAGATGTTGTTTACATTGGCGTGATTCACACGGAACATCTTCGCATTGGGAAAATGGTGTTGGATAATGGAAAGCACCTCTTGTGTGAAAAGCCTCTGTGCATGAATGTAAAGGAGACAAAAGAGCTGGTTGATTATGCAAGAAAGAAAAAGCTATTTATGATGGAGGTAACACAATTTAATGATAGCTTGCTGATAACACCTTCAAAAATACGAGAACGAAAATTTGTAAATTCGTTTTCGGACATTTTCATTTCAGGCAATTTGGAGTCGGTTTTTCCCTGCCTATTTCAAACTTCGTGAAGAACTAGAAAAGGGAACCATCGGAGAAGTCATGCAAGTACGAGTGGAAATGGGACTGGCATTTCCAGAGGATAATTGGAGAAGGTAATTATAGCGGAACATGCCATGATTCTTTTTACCACAGCTAAGGAAGAAATGAGAGATTTAATTATGGTATTTCCCATAGATCCAAAGAAGTTGGTGGAGGAACTGTGCTTGACATGGGAACCTACACCACCCAGTTTACTACTATGTGCTTTAGTGGTCTAAAGCCATTAAAAATTGTTGCAAGTGGTCATCTCAACGAGTCAGGAGCTGATGACAGCTCAAGCGCCACAATCATATTTCCAAAGGGTAAAACCGGAACTCTAATTACGCATAGCAGAGTCAACCTTCCAAGTGAAGCCTTGGTTGTTGGAACAAAGGGATCCATGAAGGTATGCAATAGTTCTATCATGTCTCGAATAATTGCTTGAATGAAATGTTATAACGTTGCTAAAAATTCCCATAGCTCAACTTTCCATTCTGGGCTGCGGATAAATTGGAAACTCCATCTGGAGTCCTGGAATTTCCAGTCCCAAAGACAGATAAAGAATTCAATTTTTGGAATAGTACAGGTCTTTCATATCAATGCCAAGAAGTTCGTCGCTGCATTCAAGCTGGTACGCTAATAGTTATGTTAAAAATCATTTCTTCTTATATTACCCCTTGATTTCTGTTTTGATTGTCAAAAAATATGTTTGTTATGATATAATAACGCGAAACCTTGATCGTTCTGATTATGCTATCACAGGTATAACCGAGAGTCCACTCATGAGCCTTGATGAAACTATTCTCATTGCTGAAATTAAGGAGTCGATTCGTAAACAGATTGGAGTCTCCTATCCTCAAGATTAGTTTGCGTTCAAACCTGCTTTTTACTTATGTACTGCATTTTTGTCCATAAGCTCAAAATAAATTGACAGTGCCTATCCATCCTGTTCTAATTAATTACTTCGTGGCACATGCGTCAGAATACCAAGTTCCTATAATTTTAAACTTTAATTAAGAATATTTATTAATCACCTTTCAAATAGCTTTCCTGCTGTGTCTATTAGTGGTGAAACCTTTTATAGCAGCACATATGCAATTATGTAGGTTTTACATTATGCCCTCTCGCAGTCAACGTAACATTAAAACGCTTGCCGAATTTAAGTCCAAGTAGCTCCAATGCATTTCATTATCCAACAATTCGATTACTACGTGCCTAACCGATTGTAAAGGGGAATTTTCAGTGTGCCCTACCCACATTGCCTATATTGATGAGCTTTTTCCATTACTCGTTCATTTGTGACCTGTGGGTATAGCTGTTTATTTAAGTTATTTCATCTGTAAAAATTGCCGGAAGCAACATTTACGCATAATTTTATATTGTAAAATGTTCCCATCAATTCTTCAAAAGAAAAAGGTGTCGGAGGGTTATTGTAATAATCCCCAACATTTTTGGGACTTTGAAGAACTCAAAGAATAGAAACTCATGCAATAATGTACATGACCGAGATTCCTACGGGAAAGAAATAATAATTCATAGTATTTATACAAACTTCTATATAATTATAATATATGTATTAATATGTAAAAAAAAATCTTCTTACTTCGTGCGTATGTACAAACACTCTACGAATAGATATTTGGTCAGAAAATCAGAGAGTACTAAAAATGCATATTTCTTCCTTGTCATGAAAACCTATAGTAGCTTAACTTCGTTTTAAGTTTGAGGATCAACCATTCGTTGTCTGAGATATTCAGACAAAATGTAAAGAACCGCATATAAACTATTTAACTGAAAAGATTATACAAGGCTAGCTTTGGCTGCTTGGCATTGGCATTGTGCAAAATCAATAAAATATTTACACACATGTCATATGTATATAGTATGTTTGTTTACATGTATGGATGGGGTAATTAAGTTTGATAGAGCTCGATTATTATTTTTCTATTAAATTTTCCCCTATAAATAATGTAAAACTGCAACTCTTGCTTTAACGCTATTTATTACGCTCACTCACATGTTTCGACTAGGAAAGCCGTAAAGATTTAAGAAACTTTACTTTAGATAACATTGCAAATACGAGTATATTTCATTAAGCTGGTATCGCGTTTGAAGCCGGGTTGCAATCGTAAGCGTAAGTCATCGAATCTCTGATTTACAATGGATGTCTGAAAGCTTTTATTGCATTAAATATTATTGCTAAAGTAGAGATCTAAAACAGAACTGAACTAACACACTCGTACACATGAGATTTTTATTTCCAAATGTTTGTGTGATAAGGACAATTTTCTTTATTATATGCTGACATCTGTGGAAGCTTAGAAGTCAATGGTCTAGGAATGAGTTATGAGCTCTAAAATGGTGTTTAAAACACATATTAATGACGCAACTTGCTGAATTATATACATTCAATCTCGTAATAAAGATAGAAAAAATGCAGCTTACTTCCTCAAATAAAGAGTGCTAAAATAAAAATTTCAAAAACCAAAATTTATTACATGTCCAAAGTATGGTGAAATAAAAAAAGACAGGATAAGTCACAAAGCGTACTTATCCTGTTTTCCATTTCATAACCGAAAGCATTTTGTGCTGCAGCTTTCACTCGTGGAGAAAGTTTTAAAGCATTATGATGTTGCAATCTCATCAAATCACAACCAAATTAAATTATGGAAAATCATGTCAATCGCCAACAAAGTTAAAACTGGCAAGGTATATCACGCTTGGTAACTTTGTAATATTCACCAACGTGGTCTCGTGGACAATAAGAAAGTTTTTTTTTTGTATTCACTCCTCTATACGTTTTCAATGTGGATCGCTTTCCCATGAAAAGTTTCCATTTTCGTCGTGTATTAAATGCAGTTTCAAGTGGCATATTAAGCTAAGCTAAATACTTCTGTTCCGTCCTATGACCAGATTATAACAACGACTGCATGTAGTATTCATGCGCACGTAAAGTGGAACTAACATTAAGTAACATAGATGCTACGAGCAATGGTTGTAAGCGGGGGCATCTGGTATTAGAGGAGAAAGTAGCACATGCTAGTCCGCGGTTTGACATTTTTGTAGTGCACATTTTGTAACAATGAACAGCTAAAATAAGTGTGGCAAGGAGCAGGACATATGTTGGGTTAATGCAGTTATGCATATGCGTATTTTGCTGCTAAATAGAGATGAACGTGCCTTGCAACGAGAAAGAAAGCATTTGAGGAAAAGCATGTGCTTCCAAGAATTCTTCTTCATTCAATACTCTCGCTCACGCTGAACATACTTTGCACGGTGAGCAATAGCTGAGGGGTTTGGGTATTTCCTGGAAAAGCATATAATGACTACCAGAGAAAGCAAGAACAATTCCTAGAACCGTACATTACAGAGAGAAGATCCCGCTTTCATTCCATGTCTTTGCCTTTTTATAATTTTCAGTATTCCTATTACATAACAGGGATAGCAAACAAAAGCTCTCACATGTTCCATAATATGCGTGAGTAAACTGGACCAGGTTGATTTTGGGTTGCAGACAGTCCTCATTTTTTATCCATTCACGATGTTTCACATTTAGTTTTCCCCTGAATCTCACAATTGGTGAGCGATAACATTTTATCTTGTACTAAAGGAGGAGCTTTCAAACATTCCTTGAATCATTGTTCCTGGACTATCAATTGTGTACGTGCGAGACGAGCGAACGTATGATTTTTAAATTAAGATGAAACAATTCGTTGTTTATAAAGGGTTTTTTGCTTTAGTAGTACGTATTTCTTCGTGTTTTAGCCACAGTTGTTCAACATTCGTGTATTCAACCTAATGTTTCGTGTATAATTTTGTAGCTGACCTTGTACATTTATTATTCGTTATCTATTTTGCTTTGATACTGTGTGTGTATGTAATTTAGTTTGTGTGTCTTAATGGATTTATAATTGTTCTCTTTAACTGTACAACTGTGTGCTTTGTGTAAGTGTACTTTCCCCACGTTTCGAATTCTGGCTGGAATATGACTTCGCCAATAATTTTGGCACTGACACACTGTCACCAGTCTTCTTTTTGGGGTTCCACTGATCCGTGGGCTTCCGATTGTTACTTTCACTTGGGACGGATGTGCCATCACGTTCATCACCTTCAATGCCCGATGGTACTTAACAGTTTTTTGATATCGCCATGCCCTCATCATCACAATTGGTCGTTTCATAGGGGTAGTGCTTTTGTGGAAGGCACAGCTCGTAATCCAATGCGACATGTACCCAATTGGGCATTAATGTTTGACAAAAATAACAACGTGGAGTGAGCGATTGGGGGAATCCATTCTTCGTCGTTTTCCGCTTTACTGCAATTTCCGCCATTTAATATGAGGGAACTATCTGGTGTGGAGCCTGAGTTTTGTAAGTTCACTAAACTTTACTTTTCAGTGAAAATATAAATTTGTTGGGAACATGAAAAGCATCCTGGTGCATTGAACGCATTATTTGCTGACATAATTTACCATACTCAATGATTTAATTCAATGTTTTGAACAAATAAATCCCTTCCCCACCCTGAGAAATCGGAATATGAGCATTAACTACTACAAGAAAAAAGCCACGATTGGTAACAACTGAACCTGACGATTAAATTATGTTTTGTCGTTCTGATTATTGGTCATTCACCGTTTTATGGCAGGACAATATAAACACACATATTTGATGCCACAATTATATAATGGCTTTCAATGAAAGACACCTTTAACTTCGATAAGGATGCAAAGGCCAAAGGTAACGATTGCATAGACATGTCCTTTCATTTGGTGGGTTTGGTCTCTTCACTGAACCATCTGAAATGAATGAAACATATCAGCAGCAGCTCCGCCCTTCTTAATCTCAACGCGATTCATGGAAATCCTTGTAATGTTCGCTAGAGTGAGTGCACAACAGGATGCTCGACCCATTTGAAAACGAACTCTGAACTAAACACGATTTCTTGTTTTGTCTTTTTTGTTTCCAATTTAAATATTTCAATTGCCAAATTTAAAAGCAGGGGGTTCACACACGTCTTATTTCTGTCAACAACTACATGACTGCTGTTCGGTGGCATTGAACTTAAGTTTTGTTTGGAATAAGTCCTTTCTTCTGCTGCTCTGACTGGATACGAAATATGCTATGAACTTGTGCGAGTTTTGGATCATCAGCCAATTTTCTGCGTTGAACTTCAAAAGACATGAAGAGGGGATAGAATTACATTAACTTCACGATGTATCGTTTCCTATCTTGTAGCGATACAATCCGCCCGCATATCTTTTTTCGTTGACTAAAATTAGTGTGACAGGAAACAGCGCTACATCCGCATTTTTCCTTTTGACTTCCCATATTGAAAAAAAGAAGAATTATTATTTCCATGTGACGTTGCCAATACACACATAGAGAAATCTGATTGTAGGCAATACTGTTTGGTTCAGGTACTGGATTCCTTATCTGATCGTGAGTTTCCCAAAATAGCATGTGGGGGTGATGGGGGCCAGAGTTGTTTCCATCATTGACGATCAAAATGATCCTCTATGACCTCTTGTGCAAATGCGCGTTAAAACGCATAACTACATACATGTACATATGGCAGCATAGAAGCTACGTTCATGAGTTGACGAAGATGACCCAAAATAATTCCATGAAATCATTCGGATGCTGGAATTGTTTGATGAACAATTCATAAATGTGAGTAAACACCCTCTGCGACGTATTTAGAAACTTACATCATCTTCATGTCCAATCTTTCTCTGCCATTATAAAGAAAATTGTGCATGTGCATGGGGAATGCTTACTTGACCACATTACCTTATCAGACTTTAGCTTAGAATACGATTTTTTCTTCGTCCAATACGCACACAGGCAATTGAACAAATTAAAATAATCGTAAAACACGAGATAAGTAAGCCGCCTTCTTTCCAGATTAATGTTCACTTTATTAAGGCACGTATATAATACTTATGCATTTTGTTGGCAACCAGTTCATTCTGTTCATAAGAAATCAAATGTCATTTAGTTTGTATGCTTCTCATTTGCTATATCCTGGGTTGGAGGAGTGCAGCCGGCTTGCAGAAGTTCATCTCATCTTTGGTTGAACATTAATTAGTTAAATAAAGCGTGACAACATGTATTTCAAGAAATTAGAATACATCCGAGCAAGGTTAAAAGACAGGCATATAGGTAGGGGCTTCTCGTTTCCACTATTTGTTTTGGATAGCTGGCAATAGGAATGATATAACAATTTTTATTATGTATTCTATTTAACAGTAAAAAATATAATGAAGTTTTATTTCCAATAGCTTATCCTAACTTTTCATAACTAACCTACCATTTTAATCTGCCTTGGAGTCATCATCATAGCGAAAGAACAACTTTGACTGTAGCTAACCCCTCATGACTTGAGGTACATATTAAGTATGAGTATTATGTGTGTGCATTAGTTCATACAAGGAAATGCATTCAATTTTAAAAGGAGAATTGTGTTCAAGTACAAAGTGTTCGCGTGTCGGAATTATGAGTGTGCAGAATTCAAATTATAAATAACTAATTATGCAAATCAGGAGTTTGGTTGCAACAAATAACATCTGAATAAACAAGCATGATCCATTGAAGACGGTTGGCTTGACTGAAAACAATTTGGGAAAAATTGATTGAGCTGGAAACTCATTCACATCCTGCATGAGCCAGTTCTGATGCACTACGTCAAATGGAAATTACCAGCAGCTCAGACAGGTCAACTATTTAGCTCACGATTAGTTTCAGTATGATTCTGATTAAAAGTTATGTTCTCAAACTAAATCATGTTCAACAGAAAATATGCAAGATGGTCCAGACTTCTTATATTAAATAGGGAATTGACATTTTGTGATTTCGACTTGGAATCTTTGATTAGCTTGTTTACCTGACATTTTGACATCAGCATTAATTTCATTTGCACTGCACGCAGTACGAGATGCTTTAATTGACTACCCGAGTCAAATCAATGATGTCATTTTATGAATTTTAAGGGGAAATGCATAATTTATAATAATTCCGTTTAGCCGTTCAACATAAAGGATATTGTGGGAATGTTCTTCTGAAGCTTACAAATTCAATTTCTAAAATTACTTTGATGGATAATTGATAATTCAACGCAAGTTATTTCCCCAAAACTGAAGTAGCAACTTACTGCGATAGGTAGATAAGTAAATCGAAAATCCGCTCCGAGATACACCAAACAAAAGATAAAACGTGGTTTTTTCTACGAAACAATTGTTATATAGTCGCCTTGGTGAAGATAGCAGAGAATTTTACCAAGGCATCAGCCTCATTCATGTAGATTCCAATGAAGAGAAAAAACAAGTCAGTCAGAATTTTGGACAAGTTTAAGATAAGTGGTGTGCAATTCTTACTCCTACCTGTTATTATGAATTGGCATTGTTGCAAAGCACAAAGTCAATGGGTCGAGAGTTCTGAGAAAAATGCAAATTTTGTTCCTTCCAGGATAGAACTGCACGCTCAATCGTGTCTGCTATACCCCATTGTAGCTGTACTTACTTATGTCATGCACTGCATGGTTACAGATGAAGAAATTTTGCACCAAAAATCGGATTTTGCAGTTTCCATTAATTCTCTGGTGCTTCAGTGTTCTTATTTTTGCTTACTTATATAGTAGACCTATTCGTATCGGATCTTAGAAACGTTGACGATGACGTGTGCTTGTAATTTTCAGATAATTCATTAAATTGCATTGCCCACATACATAGATTATTCAGGCCTTTTATTTTACGCCAATATTGCTATATAAACAGACAGACATTGAAAATTGAATTAAGAGCTCTATTTATTGCTCCGAATTCCATTAGAAGTAGCGGTTGGATGGATGACGCACACAGTGTGTCGTAATGTCACTTTTACTCATCATCCACCCATTCTTTATCCCTAGTTCTATGTAACTCAATATATCCATCCACCCGAAAGCCGTAACAAACTTTCACAATCACGAACGGCTTCCCTTACTTATTTGGGGAATTTTTAAACTGTCTTCATTTCCAAAGACAAATGAATGACGTGAGGGTAGTAGTTTACAAGAATATACACATTTTTACCCGTCTTCATCACATAAGTAGTGAAAATATGTGCGTACGTGCAAACTACGACCCATGAACGAGGAAGAAGACAAAATGAACACCAGCAAAAAATACGTAGTAAAACACTACTCTGCAAATTGTTCTAAAAGTCGACAATAAAGCATTTGCAGCATTGCTAACTCGCTTTGATCCTGACAACCTAACTATAATACTATAAACTATAAACTAACATACTTCTATTTCCATGCATGCAACGCACCTCGTTGGTGCAGCCATTTATTTGCTATGCTGCTGGAACTAACTTTATTTAGCTGAGAAAAACATGTGTTTTTACATTTGCTTCTGCTTCGTCATGTACATTAAGTACTTTTCATACTATGCTAGCTCAATCCTGGTTTAAAAGCACGCTTTCAATTTCTTCCGTGGGTGGCTCACGTGCCAAAACGCGACTAGATAATGATGATGATGATGATCAAGATGATAATAATATCATGTAGTGTGAATGTGCTTTTTTGCGTTTCCGCTTTTGAGTTTTAGCTGCCTACATATCCGTGCTATGCTACCAGTTCCAGTCGACTGTACAAATAAACCCATCAAATCATTTCACTCAATCGATTGCAGATTAAATAAACTTTAAATTGCCGGAAACCAGCATGTTAGTAGTTATTAGCAAAAATCTAGTTTGTATCAGATCAGTTGCTAATCGCTTTGTATGTTTTGCCAGCTTCCTCAACATTTGTGATAGACATTTTTATGAATAAAATTTGCGTCCCTGTTTTTCTCAAAACAACAGAAAAACGCAGTGTCCCACTGATGAGTGAAGTTGTAATGATGTTTCCACTGAACTCCAATTCCCTTTGTTTAATGTTGCATCTACATTTAGTTGGAATAAAGCAGTGAAGTGTTCACATTTATGCAGCAAGACAATAAATTCTTTGATGAACTTACAATTAGTAATAAAACTCTTCTGCACGTTTTCTCCAAAATTTGTTTACTTGGTAAAACAAAACCGAGTTTTTCACCAAAGTGCTTACTCATTTAATCAAGGAGTTGAGATGACACAATGGGGGAGAACGACGGACTATATATGTCCAATGTTTTTTCTCCTTCTCCGTTTTCTGTATAATGCAGCATGTTTTTACGCAGAAAAGGCAAAGCAGGTTTAATGAAGTCAACACAGCACTATGGCTTATAAACATGCATGTGTTTTTGGCGAGATACCAGCTGCGTACGTAAAAATATTAAATGAAAAATAGGTTCTTTACCCTTGAGTCAATTGTATCGTAGTGTACAATACGCAAAATGGTATTGATCGCTGATGATAGTAGGTGAGGGCCATGCACTACACAGTTTTATTTCATTCAATTTTGTTGTCAATCAGTTTTCTCCTTCGCCTCTGTCATTTTTTAAAAATAAGTTGTGATTTTGAGCCAGTGATCTTTTCACTGTAATTCCATATTTTCTGAGTTTGAATTTCTTTAATTAAAATGCATAGGATCAAGAGAATATAAAATGCTACTTGTAATATATCACCAAGTACTGAGGGAAAGGTGGCTACTGTGATTACCTAAAGCGTTAGAAATTCCGCTTAGAAAAGGTGTTACTTTTCCTTTTTTGGTAGTACCACATCATCTTCTTGCCTTGCTTTCTGATGGTGTACATCGCATCATCACATCACACACCAACCAAGTATCGAGTGACTGAGGCGTTAACTGGGCGGATGATACTTACTACCTACCACTTCTATACGACTGGGTTAAAAATAGCATTTCTTTGCAACATGAAATAAAATCATATTCATGAACTGAAATTCGTTTTTTAGTCACAAATGATACACTTTATCTTATTCAGTTGCTAAATCCGTTGATGTAATCAGATGAATGCGTTGAGTACACGCAAATGCAATGCACATGCACCTTTTCCATATCTCGCGAAGGCCAGTTGAAGTCATAAGAAGACTTACCTTGGGAGAAATGACTCAATTTCTTCTCCACGCCTTGTCGTGGTGCAAAATGGGCAGTAAATTAAGCCGTAAAATGTAATTATGAGGTACAGAAGCATAAAAATCGGTGCTAGCAAACATAATATCAGCGTTTTCTGGTGAAACTAGATGCTGCACGAAAGCGGCTGGGTGAAATTACGTTACCGCGTCAGAATTTTTTTGGTGAAGGAATGTACTTGTAAAGAGTGCCAAATTACTGAAGATGATGCACCTCCAAATAATTTCCAATATTATTTGAAACCACTTCTTTGTGTCACTTCCACATAGCTCATCATTGTCAATGGAGCATGCGGATGAGGCTTTCTTAAAACTATGCATGAATGTATATATGGAACAAACGCATGTTGTACCACGGAAATGGGAATATGATTACAAGGAGAGGCAAATGTTACAAGTCAGTTTGTTAGCTACAACACCCATACATTATGTCACTCTTTGATAAGTGTCTCTTATACGAATGTATTAGCACATCGCATCCCATCACAATTACACTTCACAGACGGAGAAAAAATGAGCTTCGGGGAAAAAGAAAACTTGAAAATAGAACTTGAACCTGAATACAAGAAAGAGGGAAGCAATGAGCTTGTTTATGATGACGATGATGTAAATTTCTTTCACATTGACATTATATTTATACGACAGTGTGTGTATTTACCTATGCACATGAATGTGTAGCTAGCCAAAACCAATATGCATAACATAATTATACTATGTGTGAGCTGACGATGAGCACTTTGTCTGCTGACTACTATTCTCCTCCTCAGGATTCGAATTAAAAGGGAGATATGCAAATTCAAACCCAACTAATGTAATGGTGGAGAAAAATGTGAGAAATAATTGAAAGAGAGCAAGGTAAGGTAAGTGATACAGTCCGGATATACGAATTGACATAAAGATGTTCAAGTCGAAAGTGGTATATCAGGTCAGGGTTAGCAGAGCTTTAAGGAACAGAAAGAAAGAAGGCACATAGCAAAAGAAGTGGCGGAGAAGAAATAAAGCATATGATTTGCTTTGGAAGGAAGATGATCAGATCACATGCAACATTCCTCCCGTTTTTTGTATCCCTTTTATGGAAAGGAAGCATTCTTTTCATACAAAATTTCTTGGCACTCGCAAAACAAGACAAGAGTAGTATCCACGCCTGGGGATGAAAAATCACTCATCAAATCAATATTCATTGTGTGGAAGGCGGAAATATATTGTGGGCTGATATTGAAACATATGAGCTGGTTGGAATGAAAAATGAGAAGTGAAATAAATCACGTATGGTGACGACAAAAGTTAGTCAGCATCATCATCAATTTTTGCAGTGGAGTAGAATTAGCTGTGAATAATAATGTTGCATGCATTCGCAGCTAATTAAGTAGAGTACTCATTCCGTTGGAGGACACTTTGTCATATGAGCATCACCCTGTGTAATAATGTACCTTGATCTAAATATAAACACACATTGCTTGATACCTTCAGTAGGTGCAACGGTTAAAAGTTGAAACGAATAGCCGTTGATAGTTTTGGTCGTCTTTGGCTGACTCTTCTTGACAGTGACGTGATACACATGAGATATAACGGAAATATGAGGACGTTTCACCTCACTTCAGCCTTGCTTTATAAATTAACTTTGTGTTGAAGCTCATGGACCACAGACTTGTTTAGCATATGGATATTATAGACAGTCAGTGATCCATTTATGAATTGGCAGAAGAAGATAAAAGTCCATCTATTCCAAGTGTCATAAGCACATACCAAATTTCCCTTCTGCAGTAAGTAGTCTAGCGCCAGCATACGTGTTTTCGGCTGCCAGCCAACACCTTGACAATTTTTCGGTTGCTGTTGCTTCCTTCCTGCACAACAGGATAATTAACTACAAGAAGTGAGGCATTTATGCACCTACAAAATGAATATGAATATGTTGCAACACTGTTTGTTAGTAATGACCAAGACAGACCTTGAATCTGTTAAAAAAGATAAGACAGTTCAGTGTAGTTGGTTGGTGTTGGTGTGAGACCTTGTCAGTCGGGATAAGTCTTCGTGACAATTACATTTTAGATGGATGTCGGATGTTCTCTTGCAATGCATTAGAGCCAGTTGTATTTGAAAAGCTTCTAAAATAAAACTCCCGTTCCTCTACTTTTGTTACTAGGCAAAAAACAGTGGTATTTGAGAAGCTAACAGAAATCCATCCATCCGATTCCACGGCTGACCATTCAATTCATTCAAGGGTTTTGCACCGAGTGATATTCTCTCTTTTGGGTAGGGAGGACGGAGGAGGGTACACGGAAAGTTTTATGATGATTTTGTGCTTGTGTGGATACAATGCGTAGTTTGGTATATACATATCCTATATCTGTTTGGTTTGGATTAGAGAGACCCTTTCCAGTTACAACCGGTATCCCTTCATCACTTTAGAAACGATTTAGGTAGAGAGAAGCATCAAACGGGAAACGTAGAGTAGACCCTTTTATGTTTGAGATTTTGACGGCTACCATTCTTCCAGCTTGTGTGTATTCTACAAAGCATTGCTTCTGCTGCTGTTACACACATATTCTGATCGTGGGAGATGGTTAATGACAGGACATGATATTTAAGCACTGCACTACGGTGTATACAAGATACAAAATATTTTTGTGTTACATGCAATGCATTTACATGGTTTTTGAAGTACCTTGTATTTTCAGAAGCACTTGCTTGCTGTTATTACTTACTGTTGTATTTAATACGTGAACGAAAATATCAGCGTTTTTACGTACACCACTTACTTCGACTCTACTGTATTGTTTGATGTTAATGGTGGTGTTGGTGAGCCTTTTGCTGTAGCTTTGGTTGGGATTGGACAGGATGGAAAAGTGTGTTACAGGAAGATAATGGGGTTTGCTATCGTGTTCTTTGTCCTTACTCCAAACAACTCTTCTTCATCGTCTTCGGAAGGGACTGGAGCACTAGATGAAGAAGAAGGAGACGATGACAGTTCAAGGATTTAGGACTACTTCTCTTCTTCTTCTTAAGACTCTCTCTCCTTGTGAGAACTCAAGAAAACTGATTCATGAAGGAATGGAATGAACTTTTTTCAATACAAAAGATGCGAGTTTAATGTCAAAGTTTAACACTAAATGGAAGTTGAAGGCCTACTTTTTCATCTTTTGCAATCATCTCAGTATTCATATATGTATGTTTGTATTCTTTACACTCCAAACAGTATAGATTCTTTTGGCTAGTATACGTTAGATATGCTGAAGTTTTTAGTTGCTGGAGCAACATTCTTGAAAACATTTTAAGAATACACTAAAGGAATGAAGTACACGATATTCTCTCAATAAGTACGCTTACTCAAAGTGGTTCGCACATTATGGGAATTTTTGGGATGCTCAAGTCCCGAGCACTACTGAAAATAAGATTACTATGTGATGCAGGTTTTGTATGTATCCGTTTCTCACAACCGCAGATTTCAAAAATCGAGACGGAGAAAGAAACCGATTTAATCCCGTTGGCGTACGCGATTTAGAGAATGTTACATCCCATTATTTTTAGCGGCGAAACTATATTTACTAGTTTTTAGTTTCAATTCAATCGTTAAATCCGTCGAAGTACATCATTTTTAGAGAAAATAAAATGACATTAAGTAACGTCGTCATGGTAGCTCTTTCATTTAATAAAAATCCAAGTAAAAGTTATTTAACCGCTAGTCTTCTTTGAAAAGGTGTGTTATATTTAATACCATCCATGTTGGGTAATGAAAGCCGATTTTATAATAGCACCTTAGCCAACAAGCAACCGACACAGTGTCATTCCAGTAGAGCCACAACCGTTGATTTTTGGAAGAGTGAAATGTTATGATTACTTTCCATTTTCTCATTACATCAACATATCCAGCGGGGACTTGATTCAGGAAATGAGCCTAGAAACGATGCTGTTGAGATGAATACTGATTTCAGTTATTCGCATTCTTGAGTGTAACCGAAATGTAAACAAATGTGGGCCTCTGAGACTGGAAGAACCAGTTGTGGGACTACTTAATCATCATATAACGCTAGATTTTGGAATGGTGAAACACGTGCAGTTATTGTTAGTCTATTCACTGCTTGCTAGACCATATGCAAAGAGAACAAGCACCGTAGTACGAAACGGTGGACAAAAAGAGTTTGAGAGTTGTTGCTTTGGTAAATCTGGACAGACGCGTTGAGTTGTAGCTCATTGGTTTCTTGCAATGGCGAACGAGACTGGCAAGCAAGCTGAAAAAGTACCCAGAATCTCACCGTCAATGAATAAATGGAAAGAATGAAATCAGAAGCCGGATTCGAAAGCAGATTTGTGAGTATCCCCCTTCCCCTCATCAACTGATTGCAAGCGAGGGGCAGGAATAGTGAGGGATAGGGCCTCGCAAAAACATTCTTGCTCAATTCCATTCACTTGCCCTCTGCTCAATGTTGCACATATATGCTCAACAGAAATTTTTCTGTGAGGTTACCAATGTTCCGATCCTAATGAATTTGGAGTTGAATTGACACGCGTTAGAGCGAAAGCAAGTACTTTTTATTTGTGCTCCTTTTTTCATTGCCAAAAGCCGGCTGGATTTGTGATCTAAATTTGAATGCGCATGCCATGTCACTTCTTCGACCTTTTAAGGGCATGTAATGCATGAAACGAGTTGAGCATGAGCCCCCTTTCTCTTTTCGTTAATCCCGAAGCATATTATTCTGTGGTCGTTGGTGTCGGTGGTGAGCCATGCGGGTTTAAAACTGAATCCTTTCCAGGATTACACACATTTCAACGTTAAAACTACATCCATCTATGTGATCAGCAAACAAAAGATGGAGAAGGAGACGATGAAAATTTCTGCTGTGGAAATGGAACAGACGCCACCACTAATCAGTTCCATTTCCTTCAGCTGGGAGATGAACAAAATGAGCAAAAGTTTATTAGACGGGAGCTTGTATTTTATATAGCTTTCATGGAATTGAAAGGAAATGTTAGCATTTTGTAGTTTTATTTTTACATGTACAAATATGCTGCTGACTAAATTATCGATTGTGAGAGCTCACAAGGACTTTTCACACTCGCTCGCACGAGTAACGCCTTCTTTTTCGTTGGTCTGTTTGGAGGTGTGGAAGGACACATTAGTAGAATTACGTTTGGACTTGACGTATGGGCTCCAAAGTTTGGGAGCTAGAAAATAAAATTCTTGATTAAATTAAAGAGCTTCATATGACTACTAAATGTCTGACTTCATGGCGAAACAATTTTCTTTCAGAAATAAGCTACCCCCGCCTTTCAACGTACATGATTATAATTACAACAACTGGTTTTGGATTTCCGTTTTGGTGAAGTCACTGAAGTCACCATAATTTTGTTCTTGATTCATAAGTTAGTTCATACACGACATATCGAATTATTTCCATTTGAGAAATTCTAATTATAGCTTAAAACCCAGATAGCCATCCTGCTAGGTAGTAAGCAGGGTGGAAGCCCACAGGAGACACGTACACACCTCCAAAAAAATTCTCATTGATTAGCTTAGGGGAGGTAGAGGGGAAGGGAAAAGGCTAATTTGATGTGACTTACTTTTTTCTCTACCTGCTTTCCTTTCGTCCGTTTCGTCAGATTAGCATGCAGTCGTATGTACACCTCGATACAATTTTCTTTCTTCGATTCAACTTATTTTTTTTCTTTCCTGTCGATGCATGCAACATTATGTAGATGTTGATGTCAGTAATCCATTTTCATCCTGACTCATTCGCTGGAAAGGCTAACAGAGCCCTGTATTTTTATGTATTCTTATGACAGTGATGGAATCAGCAGAAATTGGGGCTCATGTGCTGATTTCATAAGTATTCATTTAGCTCAGGTAAGGATACATTGTTGTTTTTGCTCAAAAGTACGGCTTGTGATGCATCAGTGACTCTTCTCTGAATTGAATAGGAGTTTAAGGCTGCTTAGAAAAGGCGTCGTTGTCCCTGCGTCGGCTCGTCGATAGAAAACGCTGAGCTCATAAAAATGTTTCAGCAAGACCAATACCAATGCCTGTCTGCGTATTATGCCGAGTATTATGGTAGGGTAGAGCAAGCCAAAGCCAGACTACGTTTTCATCAAACCGAAACCGTTTTCTTTATGGGCTTTTTTCAGACCAACTTTCCTACTTCATTTTCCATTTCATGTTTTTCCAGCTAAGCAGAGAGAGTGGTAGGAAGGAACCCCAGTTCAGAAAAGACAGCAACAGCAGTCAGAGTGAGAGAGGGGGAGTTTTTTTGAGAGAGAAATAATGATTTTGAGGATGTGGAAAATGTTGATGTGTGTGCGTGGCACATAGGGTTTTGCTCTTGCCTTCCTTGGCCTGGCATCCTCTATTCTATCCTTATTCATATCCATATCCCTTTGCTTTTGCCATGGCTTACTTAGTTTACTCTTCTGATTGTGAAGTTTTTACTATGTCAGCCCAAGTAACGAACAAACCCAACAATCCTAGCACTATTTCTACTATACTCTTCCTCTTTCGCACTCTACCAATACATAATATGCCATGCAAGCTATACCACAATCGAAAACTCTTTTTCAAGTTTCAAGCTTCTCTTTCTTTACACCATCCCTATATTACGGAGGAAGGGATATGTGTTTGGTTTGGGAAGCAAGAAAAAAAGAGTGCAATGCATTTGCAAGCAAGCCAAGCCACTTCTTCAATCTACTTTTGTTATAAAGGTAGAGTGAACGACTGAATAAAGGAGTTTGGTTTTGCTAGAGAGTTGAGTAAGTGGAGAGACTCGTCGACAGAAAAGGAGACCAGACCAGAGAAGCTGGTTTCTTCGTTCGTGTTTCCATTTACTGGTTTTTACTACCAATGGCGTATTGCATTACATTGCATTCGCTCTCCTTTGACAATACATTGTTGTATCTACTTTATGAAACTTTGAGAGTTGGCTTAACCATTTTTTGTAGAAAGAAGCCCTTTTCCCCGCTTTTAGAATCTTGCATCGAAAATCTTGCTTGTATCGTATAGAATGCAATATAGAATGAGCCTCGCCAGTGCAGTGCACCACCACCACTTTACTCATGTTGAAAATTTGAAATACAAGTATACAGGCAGGTCTGGTGAGTCTATAAAAGCATTTTTACTAAAAAGGTTCGTTTCACAAAGCAAGTTGCATTTTGCTTTGCTACGTAAGCTGGTATCTCCTCTTTTCTATTCTGTGTGGCTTCTCTCACCACACGGTGTGTGTTGTTGTGTTCCTCTTCACTTGCTTGCTTGCCTGTCTCCCATTCCCATGTACTCACATGTACGTTCAACTTTTTATATAGCATTCACATACTCACTCTCTAAAAGCAAAAGGAATGGTGGATTCGATTCAACAAAAAATAGTATGAAGCCTATGCTTGGGCCCAACTCTAGCTTCAAGCTTTGCTCTATCAGGCGTCACTTCACCCTTTCTTGTGTGTATCGTATCGTATCCCATACTAGTTTTCTCACTTGCAATGAAACCTTTTTTCTTTCTACGATGATGTTAGAGGGGATGCATGCAACGCAACATCAAAGCCAGTTTTTGTAGTAAAGTAAGGCACACTGACAGCAACTTAAAACACATGAAAACTACTAGCCAGCCAACAACGCTTACTGCTGTGATGCTCCTGCTGTATTCAAAAGAGACAAAGCCCAAGCCTTCATGTTATGCTGGTTGCTTGCAAGCTTGCTTCTAACTCAAGCTCACTTTGAGTGCTGCATGAGATTGTGAAAACCTCGTTTATTGTTATATAGAGACAAGTCAACTGAAGCTACCTTACCAGTCTCCTCTGCCAACGCCAGAGAGATACAACGAAATTTTTAACAAAAGTTGGACACGCAGGCACAGGAAACTTTAAGTCTTCTAAATATCTAGCATTGTCTTCTTTGAAAACCAAAGTCTACTACTTCCATATTATCCAGTGTGTTGTAACACAGCTGCTTCCAGAGCTGATGATAAGTGCTTTGTGACATAAGATAAGGTAGCAAACGGATAAAATCCAGTTCACTCAAGAATCATTATTACATTTAATCCATTATTGTGAAGTGCTAATTACTACATTCTCAGTAAAACTTCTAAAAAATCAAGAGGTGACCACTCTTGTATTAAATTCAAAGTGTGGCGTTCCATTAGTCTCATTAGAAAATAATTTAGTAACTTGACGAAAACAGGAAAGAAATTATTATGTTGAGGACGCGCTCCTGAAAATTATTTTATGGAAGGAGTAAGGTGTTCCATTATAACCTATGAATATCTGAAAAATTCATACTCACTCTAGTTGTGCGATCTGCTCGTTGTTTGTTATTAAATAATCTCCACCGGAAAAATTACAAGTGAAGTTTGTGAACATTTGGACACTCTTGGAAATACAATTTGGATACTAATTCGGTAAGCGATCAATGCACCCATGCATTCATTCACATGTGTACTCCGTCAAAAGATAAACACACGCAATAACGTCTGCATCTCAAGTTGTTGAGGACAAAGACTCAAAAATAAGTTCATATACTCTTTTTACGCATTTCATTGATAAAGTCAACGTTGCTTACTGTCTCTGCTTGTGAGTAAAGAAGTCAAAGTCGAGTCAAGTATCGAATCGAATCAAAGTTATCTTCACTTCTCTCTTTTTCTCGTGGTGGATCTCCCATGAAAAAAGTGAAATTTCTTTTTACATTCGAAACAAATAACTAAACGCTAAATTGTTCATCGCGGTGCGTATCGGAACATTCGTTGGCTGCATTTTTGATTCAAATATTTTTGCTTATACGAAATAACTACATATAGTAGTTTGCATAGCTAACAATCGTGGAAAGAAGTAAATGCGCTGTTGGAATAAATATAAATAGAAAAGCGAGTGCGTGACCTGCCGCCTTTTTATATCAGTGGAGAATAAAATAAGGTAATAATTAAATTTATTATAATTCATTGGTCTTGCGATGAAATCCCAGTACTTGTTCGTTTTTCACATTTTTAATTGAATAGTAATCAAGGCTTTAATGTATCAATTGGTTAAATGCTTAAATCAATATGAATGCTATCGTCCCCAAATAAAATATATTGATAAAACGTTTGACCAAGATGAAAGGGACATTTGACTTGAGGTGGAGTAAAAAAAGGTGGAATGTTCCATTTAAGTCGTCATGTTATTAAGTGAACAAGAACTGTATGACATTGAGCGGACGTTAGGAACTTAAACAAAAAGGTGGTTAACCTCGTTGGACAATGTCTGCTGGAAGCATTTAATTTAATCTTATCAGACCACCAATCAGATATTGATTGGATTATATATACCTTGGTGTTTGGTGTGGACGTACCATCACAAGGATTTTAAAGTGTCGTAGTCCATATTTGTCTAGACAAGATGGAAAGCCAGTAGACACGAATACATTTAGAATTTTTACATTTATTCAGTCATTAAAAGATATTTTTCGAAGCAAAGAAAATTTGTGCATCAATTCCCTATTTAAATAATTCAACTTTGATGTAAAAGTAGAGACGCAGTGAACATGAGTTTGATCACTCTATGTAAAAGTTATACAATATGAGGTGCTCGATTGTTGGGTGCTAGTTTATTCGCCTTTTGAAGGAAAAAAACTTTCACATATCCCTTGAGTGAATTCATAACCATCCATATCAACATCGTCATCAACAAAATTTTGCTTCACAATTCTCATTCTTTGCATTCACAAGCAGTGTGGATAGGTACCTAAAACGCTAATATATGTATATTATATATTACTACACCTAACGCGCAGCACACAGGGAACCCTATCCAATCCCCAAAAGCTCCCATATTTTCTACCAGTACGTTGCTTACGTCGTGAGAGATACAGCGTACTTTTTTGACAAAACATTACTTATTTTTGTTTAAAGAAAAGACTCACTCAATGCTATATGCGTGATGTAATTAAATCGCATGGCAATACTGCATACATATTAGTTGCCTCTATCTATCCTCTATCACTCCAAACAATTGGGAATTCCCTTGGCTTACTGCTCACAGAAAGTGCATGCGTTTGCGCCTCAAAAGCCCATTTTTCAATTTTTTTGAGAAAGTTACAAAATCCAACAGAAAATTATGATGAAAAAATAATAAAGTAAACAATAAGCCTAATGCGCTGCGCTGAGCTTCATATCTAACATAGCTTCGGTTCAATAGTACGCATGTAAAAGTCACGCGGTTTGACTACAACTTGTCATGTACAATCATTAGAGAGAATAGTGGTAGGAACATGTTCACATTCCCTGATTAGCGACAATATTATAAACTTGTATGGTTCAAAAACAGCGGATGGGTGATAATCGTATAAGAAAACGGTTTAGTGTGATGTGATGTGCTACTCTATTGTGATATATTATCATTTTCTGTCTTGAACGAAGAGAGCATGAGAATGCATACGTTTGAAAGAAGTAAGAAGGGAAGCTATAATTGTTAGTTGGTAGGCTTTGGTTTGAAAAACCAAATGCAGCATCAGTTTGCAAACTGCGCTAGTACGTTTGCTTTACAATCATTATGTCAGGTAGTTAGGCGGATGCTGATTCTATTGCCGTCAAGTCAATCGTCATTGCGAAAGTAAGGAAGGAAGGAAGCGAGCGAGTGTAGACGACAACAGCGAACTATGATGATGATTGCCATCATGATAGTTCGCTGTTGAATTTTCTAGCATTCGCAATCAGAAAGAATGATATTATTCATTCGTTTAGTTTAGACTCTCTCGCCTTCATTTCCCTTCCCTTCGTCCCTTAACAATTATAATATTACTATTTCCATTCAACCGAATGATGATGACTGTGAAGTAGGATAAATATCAGTTTGCAAAAAATATTTTAGTAATACTTTTTTATTAATGGATAATGATGATTTTTCAAAATGCCGACTCCACTCTTTGTTATTGACGTGAAGGAAGGAAATAATCATAATGCATTTCTCTTTCACTTTGAATCATCATGATATTCCTTTCTTTCGACATCGGTAGTAACGTACAATTATTAGATAAAAGGAAAAATAATATTATTTGCCTTGGCCCGTCTTTTGTAGGAAAGCATTCTTATTTTTCCACAAGACTAAAACTACCATCTTTAAAATAGAGTTTTCTCTACATGAAATACTTTGACTATCCATATTCCATTCGAGCTCACAATCGGTCCTGTTTAGAGGGCATACATACCAATGTGCATCAGTTTTTTAAAACTTTTGAAATACTTAGTACGAAAACCAAACGCTTTTTGAACATACTTCAAACTTCTGTATAATCATTATAGAGATAAAAAGGGAGAGAATCTATAGTATGGAGCTTTGAAACTTCTCCAAACCTTTTTCTATGGAATCTTAGAAAGACTGCTGGCAACAGCAAAAATTAATGCATTGTACAAAGTTTGTAGCACACACCTTCTTCATGTTTCTCATTCCCTTGTAAGGACATGTTTCATTTGTAACTCTTTTTTGGTTCGGATTCTGCTCGGTCTCACATTCCCATTACTTCAGATTTTGTAAGCTGGGCCTGGTTGCTACTCCAGAAAAAGAATGATAGTTTCGGAGAAAAAAAATGCGGAGTTGGAAATGATTTTTAAGCATTTCCTCCAGGCTTCTTGTAAATGTATTACACGAGAACAATGAAGTGACGTGGAAATCGATACAACCTTTAGTTGCGACCTTTACGACATTATTTTTACTACTACTCAAGCCCCATAACTGATGGAGTAGCGGTAGTAGTCTGATTAGATGAAAAAAGGAAATTAGTCACTCTAATTTCAGGTGACTCACACCTAACCTCGATGTACAACGGAGAGCCCCGTTTGTAGATTGTTTTGCTCTGTCTAAGGTCAAAGTTTTTCGTATGAAACTGCGGATAAGATTGGATTATGAAGGACATTTAACGAAATAAACAAAGTTTTAATTAAAATCATCATCTTCACTTAACGCAACCATCTTAAAAGCTTCCGCTCACCAACCAACTTTTTCTCTGGGAGAAAAATGATAAGGTTATGTTTACCATGCGGCTGGGTACACACAAGACGACATGGAATATTTAATAGGCAACTTGATTAAAACTCTTATAAATTCATTAGTTTGAACTTATTCAGTTTCAGTTGTGCATTCATATGCCCCATCCCGTCCACATGTAGTTCAGCAGCAGCTGAGCCAAGTCTTTTTGTGATGATGCATATTTTATGACAAAATTCTTCACTCTGCTGCCGTCCTCCGAGTCATCATCATCATCATCCATCTTGATCCTACCTGCACCTTTTATTTTAGTGCAGACAATTTTTTCTGTGTATTCCTGGGCTATTTAGCTGATGCTGGGATAGGTGGGTGTGTGCAAGGAACATGCATTTTTTGATGTTTTTTTTTCGCCTCAATACTACTGGAGCAAACAAGATAGCTGCTGCATAGAGCTGAGATGATGATGCTGTTTAAAACGGAGGACTGCAGCATCGTACCAGAAAAACTTTGTCTCTCGCTTTTCCCCTCTTGTACATTTCCAAACTGAATGCTATCGTTTGCTCTCTCCAACAGGGAGAGAGAGATGCGTAAAGTAAAAGAGTTTATAAAGGAAACTTCTTCTTCGTCATCTCATTTCTTTGGCAAGGACGGCTTCTTTTATCATCTTGATGATCATCAACCCATCCAGTCTTTTCGCTTGCTGGTGTTCCAGGAATGCTTGTGTGAGCGAGTTGACTTGGGTTTGAGTTGTAGTTGTGTAAGCCTTTTTACTCTCCTAAACTGTCTATCTTTCCCAGCTTTTGTAGCTGAGAATGATGATGGAGATTCCGTCTTTATTCACAAAACATGCACCTCACTCTTTAAAGGCATCCTTTCTGAGAAGGAGAGGGACAGGAAGATTATCATAAAGTCAGTGAGTGTTGGAGAAGCCAATGGAATGATGTAAAATTATTAAACATTTTAGACTCTGTCTACATGCGTAACAATGTTTTATTTGTTAAACATACTGATCATCGTTATTACTGACTCAAGATGTTTTGTA
>LJIJ01000674.1:0-84788 GCA_001718145.1 Orchesella cincta | reverse complement strand
TGAGTTAATACTAACTACAAATTTCGTCAATAGAAAATGTTATTCCAAATCTATGAATGGAGCCTCAACTCTTGTTGACAGAGTTGACAGAGGTTCATTCTTACACTATAATATCACATAACACACCATAACTGAGTTTCCTTATGTTGTTAACGTATACTAAATGCCTAGTTTATGAGTCTCTCTGGTTTATATATAGCCTACTTATTTCAAGACATTATGTACTTATGGCCAATAATTGGCAACATTATTGATCTTATCATTTATCTAAAGTTTAAATGTGCAGTCAGTTTATGTACAAATTGCCATGATTCACCTTTGCACCAAGTCTTATGGAACTTTATGCAAACGTAGCTAGCCCTAATAAGTAAGTCGATTTATTGGAAAATGTATTTTATTATACTGATATTCATAACCTTTTTATTATATAGTTTATTTCTACTTTACAGTGGTGATGATGTACTTGTCGCTACAGTGTCTATTCTTACAGACAGAGCTCCTTTTATAATTTACGTGGAAAGCAAATCGGGCAGGAGATTTAATGTTATGTGATATTTACTGCAAAACTGCTGTGTCTGTCTTAAGTAAATTAAATTCTCTTTAGTTCCGTAGTATTATTAGTCATCTATGTACTTATCCTTAGTTTATAAATGACGAGTTAATGAGAGTAACTTCTAGTCTAACTTGTGAGTTTGTTTCAAACACTCCCATAGAAAATGGTTGACTGCAAACCACATTTGAAATGCAATATTTGTCTGTATAGCCCTTAACCGTTTTCTTCTAGATGAGATCTCAAAGTATTTTTTTTAAACTGCAAGCACAATCGGTTGCCTTTAGAAAACTGTTTGTGGAACAAATCTGAAATCATTCTCTTTCAGAAAAGGTGTGGACTTATTGGCCTTAAAAATGCAATCGGTGATACTTTGTAAAACTTAAAAATACGTACATAACAGTACGAATTACAAGACTGAGATTCATTGCGTGATGATGATGACTTTTTACCAATGTAAACGAGAACTGATAATCTAAGTCATACTGTAGAACATTCCTTTACCTTAAAACCACAAAATTCAAATAGTTCCTAGCTTTATGGTGCAAACTGACGATGAGTACTAACATTCTTATGACTTATCCCATACCTTATGCATATTAAACGGTTCATTTTTTGTTACAAATAAGATCATTTGAAAATTGCAACGGAGAACTATTTGTGTTGTTCTCGCCATTTGGATAATGTATATATGTATTTATATACACATAATATATATATCTTTGTACAGTATCGGTACAAATAAAAATGTCTACTCTTAATTTGTTTGTACAATAATATTATTACCTCCTATCCATTTTATACTTATGCAAGGCTTGTTCACTCAATTTCACACACATTCATTCAAGATTAGAAATCAAGGAAGCTGTATATTGTAAGCAGGATTTAGGAGAAAGTTATAAGCTTTCTAAAAAGGATTAGGACGCTGGAAATGATAGGTACATTTTATTTCTCAAGTCCAATGACTTCATTCTTAAAAGGCTAACTTTTAAAATCCTAATTGAAAATGGAATACCATTTTGAATAAACAGATACGAAAACTTGAGGGCTTTAGTCTTCGTTACTCTTTTCTCGACGGGAATTCGAAAAAAATATCGCAGTGTATATAGTAAGCGGTTGTTGTTTTTCAGAAGAAACTAAATTACTCGCTGTGCCAAATTGTTTCATGATTGAGTAATTTTCATAATGGTTCTGACAATTTTAATTTGGTTGACTCCCTTCAAAATGACTACTCACTTTGATGTATTTTTCTGTACTACTTCAAAAGTAGGAAGTAATGAATTAAGTTAACATTTTAAAATTAAGTGTTTACGCCAGTGGTTGGTCTCCGAATATGTAAACGCTGCTGGGCTCTAATTGCATTTGACGATTTAATGCGTATGACTTTTTCTTATTGTGTAGATCGAAATTGTAGAGATGAGACTCGAAGATTGCCTTTGTTTTCTCCTATGTAAAATGAGTCTTACTTGGTATACCGAGTGACCGAGTCGCTTGTTACTTCTTAATCCTGAACAATTTGATATATAAGACTTACGTTATAAATTCATTTCTGTTACATTTACATGTCACCTGGTATTCAAATGAGAAGAAATCTTAATAGCATCGGTAAGTTGACATATAATATAGTCTAGGCGTTGATGATGATCTCCTGGAATTTAAGAGCAGTACAGAGACAGTTCGCCACCAGATCGCCAGGTTGTAACTGATCGGGCTTTCAGCTGCAAATAAAAAAATACAATTTTTTAGAAATGGAATAGTATAAATTGATATTTCTTATACTATAAAATTGTTCTAAAAGTAATAATTCTTGATAATACTTTGAATTCTCAAATGCCCCACAGAAGTTTCATAGCAAAACATCTTACTACAGATACTTAAGAAGTATTCAAGTTAGAATCATATTATCCGAAGCAAAAAAGCACCTTTGCTCAAATGAGTGAGGTATTTTAATACTTCAGGTTTATGTATTTTTCTTTTGCTCAATCCCATGTATTTTCAAAACGAAATCCCCGTAGAGTCAGTATTTTCAAAGGATTTCCTTCGCTTTTGTAACAAATTACCCAAACAGTCAGAAGTGACAGGTTCGGCTTTCATCAATTCACTCTTTGCACTTAATCACACCCATCATGAGGAATAGTATACTTGGTTTCAAAATGTGAATTCTTCTTATGACAAGAGAAGCAATATAACAACAATAATGACTTATAGATTACTCGCATTTTGGTATTTATGCTGTGGATACGCATGAGTGGTTACTTTTTGAAAAGATTTTGTTCCGATGATCCATAAAAATTGATACCTTCATAGTCATATTGCTATTCACACCTTTCCTTTCTCATGAAGGGTTATTGCAATCGAACAAACTGTTTTCTTCTCAATACTGCAAGTTGAAGAAACCTATTATATTACACAATGTTTTCTGCTAGAGTACCTTTAACAATACAGTAATATTGTAAAGTTGTAAAATGGTAACCTAAACCCTAAAAAGATCACTTTCTTGCCCAACTAATTTTACTCCAACCTTCCATTGTGATAGCGTTATTTATTATTATTCAACACCTTGTTTGACTCATTTTACCTCCTGGTGACCATAAATAATAAGGTAAAGGTAAGCCAGTCATTCATCGCTTAAAATCTTTCACCAATAATATAATACAAAGTATTGTACTGAGTTTTGGAAGATAAAGTATATCCACGCATTTTTGCAGTAAAAACGATGCCCATCAGAAGTAGTGTGATTTTTTTGTGAACTTCCTCTACGCATCTATTTAAGACGGTATATAATTAAAACAATAATAAAATACTTGAAGGACTTTCGACACGCGTTGTAAAGAAAGTCGATTGTCTGAATGAAACAAACAGCATAGCTAGGGAACTGTCTTATTCACGCATATCTCTGAACTAGATCGTTTTACAGCACCAATACCATACACAGTAAAAAAAATAGTCTACACAATAGCACGTAGGAAAAGGTAATAAAAAGTAAACAATCGGCCAAATGTTTCGTTAAATGATCTCTTCATCATTATAATCTCTGCCTATTAACACAATGAGTGAGTTGCAAAATTCATTGAATAACGAATGGAGAAACAAAGAAAAAAAGACAATTCATTCAACAACGCTACTGAAATGGAACTGTGAGCCACGTAGCTGAAGTAAAATAAACTCTCCCGAGTGTAATTTTAGCAACGCATCCTATTCAAATTTAAATGCTACATTGTTGGCCGGAATGAAATGGAATTTGCCGATTAAATTCTTGATAAGTTTGATGTTGAATCTTTCATTGAAAGGGTTGACCCGTAGTAGGGATGATGTACGCATGTTCTAATGTATAGAAATTCTTCCGCATAGATTAAATACAAAGATTTCTCAGAAATTGTCAATTGAAAAACACTCTTCTGAGGAAAATGAGTAAGCATACTTTTAAAGCAATATTCTGCAGATGTTCCTCATCCGTTCATTCAATGATATGTAAAACAATCATCCTTCCTGCTAATCTGGAATCTCAAAGCTCATGATCATAACATGCACATGTGCCCTATGAGGAGAAGAGCCATTTTTTTAGCAATATTAGGCTGTAAATATGGCTCTGGAGTACTAGTGCGAGTCGAATTACAAAGGTAAACCTATTGAATTGAATCGATTAAACTAACACGATATGAAAGTTTATTTAAAGAGCACTACTGAGCATACATAAATGCATGACATTGTAGTTTTTTTTCTGGTACCATTCGCTCAGATAAATTGTAGTGATCGCGATGTGAAACAACACATTCAATTCAATGTAAACATAATCCTATCTTGATCTTTTACTAATCAAGCGAATCAATCTACTATCAATGTTTGCTCCGTAGATAATGGACAGTCCACCCTAAATATTTCCACCTTTACAATTGAAATTACAAACATAATTAGGACATTTGACTCGCTTGGTGAAGTAAACATGAATAATAATGGCTAATGTGTAATGTTATACCAAATGAATTTTTTGCTAAAAGGTTTTGCAATGATGCAACTCTTCATGTACCGGCGGACTATCAAGACATCAGATAAATTATGAAAGCAGAAGTTTTTTTATGGCACGAAATAAAAAAAAACTATGACATCTTGCTGAGTGATGGGATGGGCAAACAACACTCACAACAAAACTGACTGCTCAAGTTTGCAACCTGTAATCACACGCTGTGAATGTTGAAAGGTGGAATTCGAGTCCATTTTTGTTTGCCCTTATTGTTCTTGAATTAATAGTTTTATTTTTAAACAAGAGCCTCTCGTCTCTCGCCAAGAGTTTAGAAAATAAGTTAATGTATTAACCAAGTACTGCACCATTGTGATTCAAACATAAGGCATTTCCCATGAAGTTAATGGTGATACACATGAACTACAACTTAAACCAAAGCAACTTCATGTGCATGTTTGTGGTTAAAGGATGACGGTGATTGATAATACCGAATTTAAAACACCATCGAGTCGAGAATGTCGAGATCGACCAAAACCAAAACTTGCGAGATGAGATACATCTAGATATAAGGGTACATGATATATAACCACACCAGGAATGGAATGAATGCGTGATTGCACGAAAAAAGAATCACATCACGATATATAGGGAATGTTGAGTAAAATTAGTGACAAAAGGTAATGTTATGCTCTTTTGTTTCTGAAACAGGATCACAGACACATACGGATGATGATGATGTAACGAAACTGGGTAAGTATATGCTCATTACTTACTCCGTCCGTCACATCCACATATGCCTAATAATATTGTATGATAGAGGTATGCATTGTTGAATAGGTAACATTGAGATTCGTTTTTTCTCTCAAAAGGAACAGAAGCAAAATGGAGTTACACAGTAAAATGCTATCTCCTCCATGTTCACTGGTGTATTACTGCCAGTCAATCTCCGTTCCACCAGAAAATTCAATAAAGACCTTCATTGAATGAATATTTTCACTCACTTCATTCCATTTCTTAGAAAACTGAGAATTGGAGATTCACAGAAGTATACATAATACATGTACATACGTTACGTGAGCTGTATGAACGTGTATGGTGTACACAATGAAATGATTAGCTTACAGGCAACCATGTACCTAAAGATAGGCATCTTTGCTAATATTGTGTATATATTCCTTCCTTCCACAAGATTGTGAATTGCTGCTAGTGACAGAGTGGCAGCATTTCATATCCCAAGAGAATATCTAAATGCACAATGTATTGTGTTTCCTCCCAAGAGACCAACATCGAGGGAAAAAATGCGGATACGTGAGTACAAATCAAACACAATCCAACTACTACTAGAAGTAAAAGGCGGCACTGGCATAAACACATCACATGACATCCAAAGCAAAGTGAAAGCATCGAGAGAAAGAGCCATATCAAAACTCTTGCTATGCATTGCATTTTCCTCCATGATTTCTATCTCAATTCTTTTTCTCTCAAAGACCAAACCAATCCAATGCTAAGCACGATATCAAGTAATCTCATATCAAACGGACCGTGTACCAAAGGTAATATAGGGAGAGAGTATTATTATGCTCACGTCTTTCTCTCCGAAAGAGAGCTCATACTACTAAGTCATTTTCTAGGCTTCATTATCCTCAAAATATAAGGCTTTTCATTGCTGTTATTCATGTTTGTAGTTTCCGGATCGCAGCCTTATCCCTTATCACGACAATGTTCACTCTCTCTTTCTGATACCAGCAGCAGAGTTGAAATCATACATTCACTTTTACAAATGTGTGTTATTCAATTCTCTAAATGGTTGAAATCTGAATCAATATATATATGCTCCTGACTATAATCATGATTGTGTGTACGACTATTTACTCTGTGGATGTTGATAAGACCTTCCGCGCACACTTTAGGTACAAATGAGCTCGCTTTACGTGCCATGTGCCGTGAAATGTAGTTCACTTTACGAGTAAGTGGAAGTAGTAATGCAATATCAAAGCATGAGACTATGTTGTAGTTTAAGTGAAGCCGTTTGGCTGAATAACCGACACTAATGATTAGACAGAATCCGGTCGGATCCACATCTACGAAAATATGTCACTTCCAGCTCTGCTTACACATTGGAAAATGGCAGAAGCCTCTCTCTCTCACACACACACAAACACACTCACTCACTCCTTTCCCTTGGTTGTGTGTTCATCCATATTTCTCTTCTGATGATAATGTCATGTGCGAAAGGATGAATGAATGAATACAAATCATTTGAGTGAAGCTGATTAAGTCAAAAATTCGATTCTTGATAAATGGTGAATAACTAATGGATCTTTAATGCGAAAATATACATGCAGATACGTTTTGCCATTTAGGTATTGAATTGCTGTCGCTACTGGAACAAGATTAATTTATCATCAGTTTTCAGTAGAAAGTATCTAAACGTAAGTCTCAAAACCATGTTTCCCCTTCCTGCACGAATACTAATGTATCCCTGTTACATCCTATTTTGCGCAGAGCATGTAAATTGGAATTTTTTTATGACGCATACATGTTTGCTTCTTAAATAGTGTTCATTTGTTGGATGTAGTAATAATATACATACATAAATGATTATGATTATAAAGAATACTGTTGTTGGCTTAAGCAAGAAAAGTCCTTTTCTGAAAAAAAAAACCTATCGACGGGATTGATACATGCATTGAAACATGCATAAAATTATGTTTTTTTCTCTCTCTCTTTCACTCTTTTACTCTCTTCATATTTTTGTAGGAAAAGCATAAGCATTACTGCTACTTTTCTGAATCCGAATAATAAAAGATGACAGCTTGAGCCTGCCTTCTGCCTTCACACACGAATGAGCTGCCGCTAGTGTTCTTTGCTTTTCTCCGCTAGCTCCACTACTTTTTTTCCTATTCCTACACAACTTCTTTTTAGATAAAAAAAAAGTGAAATTGAAGGGATCTGTTACACGCCACATAGCTACTCTTCTGCTACATCTGCACTTTTACCTTGCTACCTGTCTCCTTTGAATACATCTGCATAAGGTCATTTTTTCTGGTTGGAATATTGAAAGAGACAGGAGAGAGAAAAGAGAAGAGTTTTTTTTATTCTTTTCATCGGTGTGTGGGGAAGTTCACTAACACAAAAAAAGAAAGTAGAATATAGTGAATGAGAGAGAGAGAGAGTGAACAAAAAATGAAACTTGTGTCTAGTGCTCGGCTCCTTCAACTTAAGCCTGCTTTTCTTTGATAGTGTAGCACCAATGCATACATTATAACTTTTTCATACAGTTACACATTTAATAATGATAATAATAATAATATACTCGAAAAGTAGGATCCCCAAATTCAGAACCCATTGCCACTACAACTACTGCTACTACCAACGTCAGTATCACACAACTAATATTCAGAGAGTCATAGTGCTCCCGTGTGTGATGATGAGAATGGGACTGATTTGCATGAATAGAAATATCGTTCCGATGTTATGATTCCTCAAAGTTTTTCCTTCACTCTTCTATTTTTTGGCCGCCTTTCATTCTCCCTTTTTCACAATTTAATGATTTACAATCAGCTGAAAACTCCAGCCCTTCTTCATACAGAGAGAATAGTACTGGATAACCTTTTCCTCCTTTTTTTATACTGTAAAGTAACAAAGACTTTTTCTATCCCCATCATCGTCATCTCATCATCTTGGTTGTCATCATCTTTTCTTCATCCTTTTTTATAGATATGCATAATATCTTCAGAGACAAGAACAAAAATATGCGTATCTTCCATCTTTCTTTCCGTGAGCATTGAATATATTAAAAATGTATTAAAAGACAAGCAGAAGGAGAGAAAGCGAGAAACGACAGTCATCACGGAAAGGAGCAAGAACAAGACCAGCGTAAACTCCAGGCTGGAGCACATACAATATAAAACAGCGTGGCAGGGATCCTCCTCCCAAAGTCGGTCTTTTCTTTCATCTTTATGTTTCTGAAATAATCCTTCAGTATTTGAATACTTGAGTACATACATACTAAACTACGAGGTACGTATATACTTTACTAGAGCTCAACCCTTTTTACGGAGATTAGAAAAGGAGATATACGCTACCAGGTTTTTCTGCATGATTGTAAAACTCTGTCGTATCCTAGTTTTTGAGTCACTCAACAGTTTCACAACTATACAAGACTTTAAGGTAAAGCTTTTCCCATGAAAGAAAAGACCTTTCTATTTGAGTTATAGTATGCTGCAACCACCTTTCCCAAAAGTAAAATGAAGAATGTACATAATATTATAACGACTCATTGTCTTCCAGTTTTGCGTCATCTTTATAAGCAAGATTTCTGTCTGCTAACTAAATAGAATCATGCAACTATTTTAACCAAAACTTGTGAAGAATTAGAAATTAGATGGGATTGAGAAAACTTATTTTAAGAATGAAAAATATGCCTGAGAATTAAACATTCTGTTTGACCTTTTATAAAATAATTTTAAAAATCAATTTAGAATATACAGAATCAATCAAACTTTAACATAATTGAAAATCAGGCTCAATCATTACAAGCAAAAGTGATTTATTGAATAGCTAATTTAAATCGTTTTCTAATGCCAAGTTACTCACTTCACGAAAGCATACTCCCCAATAATGAAACGAAATAATAGGATAAGGAATGTGACCGTGCATGTCTGTACTTTTGAGAGTCAATGATTCTTCCTCTTAAAAAATCCATATTTCTTGGAGGTATATTCTACGAACAAGGTGCAAATAATACATTGCAACCACACAATAACGAAATAATGCTCTAGAGCAAACAATTTACATTTTCGAATGAACTGAACACTATCATTATATGAATCCGCATCGATACTGCACTTTGAATTAAATCCGGGAGGGTTGGGCACGAAAGCAAAAATATTGCACTAATATATTTGTAAGCAATGTTTACGATGGTAAATTCTTGATCTGCAGCAGCAGCAGCAGCAACACCAGTTTATCAAAAACGATTATATTATATGCTTACAAAGATATTTTTGATATACGTTTTTTCTCTCTTTTGCCAAAATTGGAAATACACGCAAAATAAAGTCAAGACACGTTTCATGAATCCTGAAAAATATTAATTAAATTTTAAATCAATTCAGACCTGGGGACGGATACAAAAGCCAGTTTCTCTTACCGTTGTGCTGCATGTCCTAAAATGTTGTTTATTAGTTCTCCTTCTGGCACGAATCAGAGAAACATACCAACCCTCATTGGGGGATTGCAGTATTTAATTACTTGTTTGTATGCACAATGTTGTGTAGTGTGTGGATTCGGCCATGAATTCAATCGAAGGTAAACGATCCGTTTTTACAGAACAGAAATAGGCGAGTATACCAAATTACCAAAGGAGAATGTTAAATGTAATGTGTGGTTAACGAGCAGGGGAAAACTGCCTGGTGCTATGACGGTACGCAAAGTTGTTCTCTGTGCTGTGTGCGTACCACAAAACAGCATCGCAATCGCAACAGTACCAATTTTATTTAAATGAAATCCATAAAATCCTTTGCTTTGGTTTAGTTCATTCAGTCTTCAAAATCTACAGGTTTATCACCTACTCTGTTTTCCAGATACATTTATTCCCCTTAAATCTCCTCTAGCAAGTTTCCCTTCACCTTCAACCTTTTCAGAGTTTCCTGGTAGAGAGCTATAATATGATGTAGCAAACTACTGTTACATGCCATGCTGCTGTACTCTCATTTATGGCTAATGAGATTTGAGCTAAGAACAGAAAAGTTAACTCCAAAGTGTGCACACATGCAATCGTGCTTACAGCGTGTTGCATTAAATACATAGAATACATTTAACTTGCATTCTTATCTTCCTCAAAGCAGTGTTTTAGCTGTAGGAAAAGTACTGCCAAGAAAGATTTAGCACATACATCAAGTCCTCTTGCGAACTTGGTTAGTGTATCAATGACAATATACCACATATATTATGAGTTTCGGTAGGTTCACTACCTAATAGATACATATATATAATATTACTTGGAATCGGGGTATAATACGTTATCAATAAAAAACGGTGATATTAGATGAGCGTATATTGCGTTGAGCCGAGTCTGAAAACTACGATGGAGTTTGAGCTGAGCAGGGCACTGTGCGGTTATATCAAGTCATCTAGTGACTCTATACAAATTCTAGACAGCAGGTGCCATGGGCCGGAAACAAAATTCATACGTGCTTTGACTACACATTCCTCCATTTTATTAGAGCCCTGCCTGCCTTGAAAAACTGATCCAGAATGGAGCTCGTTGTTATTTTCTAACCCTTTTCGTTTCCCTGCTTTCTCAACAACGTAGAAGTTTATGGAACAGAAAAAAGACTTTAATACGAGTCCAGACAAAGTGTTGCTTCAGAAATGGTGGAGCACAAGCAAGCTCAAGCTAGCTAAAAAGCAAGACCTTTTACTTCCTTAGCATTCAAGTAAACTCCGTGCTTTGGATGAATGAATGAAACGCGAACGAAGCCCGTTTTCCCCCTACGTAGTCGTAATAACGTGCCTTTAATGCAACCAGGCAGGATGTTACTTTATAGAGTATCATTATCCGAACCACACCACCACACGACATAGCCGGGCATGACACGACAAAGCCGGTAAACTCCCGGCTCTTATATAATAATCCTTAAGCCACCCGGCTCAATATGAGAGTGAGCATGCATGCATATATTTATAAGAAATTTCGTACATAATATTAAGTAATGCTGCATTATTACTTACAGCAGCAGTCCAAGTCTTCTATACATTTACTTCTTGGATTTTTTACTCATGGTATCTGACTGACAGTTCTGTTTTCTGTTCAGACACTACCAACCATACCGTAACTGGTTGTCAATGTATATAAAAGACTAATATCCCTATGAAACTACGGTTAACTAAACCTTTTCAACTTTACCAAGCCCAGTCATTAGGAACCTATTCGCGAATATCTCCAAATTACTACGATATGTGTTCAACTAACTATGTACGACCTCAACCAATCTTCTCGACGCTCGCATTAGGTCTTTTTTTCTCGACCAAAGTGCCCATGTAGCAAGGAGAAAGTTTATTCAAGGAGACGAAGCAAGAAAATGTTCACGAGGAAGACAACGACGTGCTTAGCAGAGTTTTGCTTACTTTTTTACATTCATGCTGTGTCATTATCATTTCCAGTTAACCGCTGTAGCAATAGCCACAACCGTAAGTGCTGACTGCATACGATATGACCTACTGTGTTGGACCAGATGTACCATACCGTAACGATAAGACCACACCACTTATTAATGGATGGATGGAGAAAAGGAGAAAAAATTAACTTGCTTTGATACAAAAATTCACCTACCATTTTATCCCCGCAGATTGCATGATTATGAGCACTTAGTTTTAAATGAAATGGCTTCAAGAAGTGGATACGCTTCTAGTTTACTTGGGCTTTTCACAACTACTACACCAGACAACGTTAAAATGAGCAGCTATTTCTGCGGTTTTAGTTTTTTTTTTTTGAAACGGTTTCAATTGCCCTTTGTGTCTCTATTCATAAAATATGGATAGCAGCAAAAGACATTAATTAGATCACCGGAAATGACAACAATTAAGGTAATTTGGTATGCAATGTTAGACTATATCGTCATTTAACAAAGCAGTTTTTTCCAGAATCCGTTTCATCCGAAAATTCAAAATTTGGGAAAATGTTTCTGTGCATGCTTACATGCATCATATTTTTAATACAAGGATGTGACAATGCTGTTGGTGCTTCTGTCTCGATTGCCATGTGCTGTATTTAAGTACCATGCGACAATGGCACGCACATATTACAACTTCTTCAAGACTACACGTCACGAAAAGCTCGAACATTCATATAGTTTCACATCCGCAAGCCAAACCACAAGTTTGCACACACCCAGTGTCGTTGCTGATCGGTGGTCTGATGCACAATAATAATAATATCCATTTCATTCTTATATTATAGTCCTTTCTGAAGAGCTACTGCTAAATATTGCTGGTACTATCCTAATCCTGTTAGTTGTATTCCCCTGCTACTTGTACATTATATGTAAGTGCTAAACATTACCAGAATTTTCAGCTCTCAAATTCAATCTTTTCCATGTGTGGAAGACTCCATCGTCATCATAACTAACGACACTTGTATGATACGATGAATACAAAATCGGTTTTTGTTTTGTTTTCGTCATCTTTATCTTTCTCGTTTTTTGTTCGTTACTCGCAACAATATAAAACCTCCTATCTGTATCATTACTGCTTTATTGTTTCACTTCATGAGATATCGTGACATGAACTGTCATGCAATCATCATTTTGACATGCCATCCAGTCAACCGCGATGTGATATGCGGATGATTAGAATAGGTATTGAAAAAGACAACAATCGGATGCCTCTCTCACTGTGTGTGTTGACGATTTTTTCTTCATCCTGTACATTTTCACGGTATTTTGTACTGCCTTCTATATCGTGAGTTTTTTCTTGCGTTTCCACGCACAAAACAATTATGGGAGAGAGAGAGAAAAAAAGAGTTGGGAATGATAGTGAATGTTTTACTTGAAAAAAAAAATATCAATGGCAAAAGAAACTATGTATTCAGATGATCGATAATTCATAAGCTCAAATGAATATACACGCATCGTGAAAAAGTATACATTTTCCATTATACAAACGCACTTTCAGGAGTGGAATTTATGGTTAGGGTGGAGGAGGAAACAACACAGGGTATAAAGCAATAAAAAACGAGGTCCTCTAATACCCAATGTTTTTATGTACAGTTGTCACTCAATATTTTGCAAGTGCGAAGTCAAAACAATACGCGTTTGATCAGCTCTAATCTGCAAAACAGCAGAATCGAAAATTGAAATATAAATATTGCACGTAACAAATAAAACCTAAGTGGTTACCTGAATATAAAATTCTAGTGCTTATGAATATGTTTGCAAAAGTTGGAAAAATGTATTCTCCAATTAAAAATGTGGACAAACGTAAAAGAAAGTTTGTTTGTTTGGAATGGTAAACATAAAACGCAGTATGATCAATTAATCATCAGAATTAACTGGAGAGTTGGATTGGTCGGTGATTAATTCATGTCAACGAAATACGATTATTTGGTCGAAATTAGAAAAGTATAAAAACGTTCTCATCATAAATGCTCAACCGTACCCGTCACGACACGAACAAACGTAACAAAGTACAAAATCATGACATGGACAACACCAAAAAATATCGTGGGTTGATGAGCAACACTCTATTAATATTTTATTTGAAAGTACAGAATACTCCTCAATTCCGAGTTGAATGAAATTGATATTGATACTACACTTTGATGGACAAGGAGCATACATAGTATTATAGGTACGTGGCGCTATTGAAAATTGAAGCTTTCAAATAATCTACATGAGTTGTTGTACGTTTGTAATTTGGGGATGAGAACAATATTGAATTTGACATGTACATGACAATGTACACGGAGGGAGTGACAGAGAGGTTATCCTATATTTGTGTGTAGTGGGAACTACCTGAAAATGAGGATTCCTAATGAAGACATTTCCATCCCATGCTCTTTTATAGTGGAAATGGAAGCCCTCTGCCATGCCTCTGCCTTCTGAATTAATTCATTTGTTCCGCCGTTGTTACTATTTCCATTTGACACCAGATAATCAACTGCGTACACTATTTAATATGCCCTCCGTATGCTTCTACACTCCTATTCAATTCATGACTTGACATCGTGTACTGTTCACACATCCTGTACGTTTTTTTAGGATATTCTCCTTCTCCCGAACAATGGGAAGTGGTGGATGCCTTTACGCATGGAAAATTGAGAGCTTCTTTTATAACACACACTATCACAGGTTTTATATAAATGAATTCTATCATCTCAGCATGTGACCGTCATAACCCAGCCAGAGAGCAAACAATACTTTCGAAATTCATTTGTAATATTTTCGAAAGAAATGTACACATATGAGTGTATATAGTCACCTTCACTGTTTACTCTTATTGAAAATCTAGTATGAGATTAAACCAAGAGGGACCTAAACCTAAGGTACTGCATGAGCAGTAATGAATAGCCGCAAATAAGGGGCGAACAACATCAGACACAGCAGCAGTTTTTGTGGCGACCAGCTAGCGTAATGTGTAATAAGGACAGCGTGCGTCCCATGAAATAACCTGATATTACTATAACTAGCACAATTCTACCTCGCTCCGTGAACAAAACCGAGGAAAAAAAGAAATGGGATTCTCGGTACCTTCCATTTCTACAAGTGTACAAACGACGAGGCGGAGAAGAAGGAAAGTGAACAACAGGGGCTTTTCAATGACCACAATAATCAAACCTTTTTATATAAAGTTTAATTATAATGATTATCCAGCTACCTCTTTCATATTCTAAGCATGAAAATAAAATGACGACTTCACCATATTATTCCGCACCAGCTGCAATGCTTAATGTATTGGAGCGAGCTACAAAACTTTTAGGCATTTTCGTGATATTAACTTGAAAAATCCTTTGCATATCTAAGGCTTAGGCTCAACTAACTGAATGGGTTTCGAATTTGCAAACATGGATGAACCTCAAATGTAAATTATCACATTCAGTTATGAATTACGCTTGTATAAAGCAGGTAGACTTGAAGACATTTGGGCACTTTTCGTTCCGGAAAACCGGCATGCACGTATGCAATTATGCAACCTAAAGTAGCCCTCTCACAACATACGGCGACGTGATAGCAATAACACCTATGTAATACTGACCGGAGAAACGACCAGTGAATAGCATGTTCAGAGCGGTTCGACCAAAATTAGCATTCTGAAGGCATCATTGAGGTAAAAAGGAAAAGCGAAATGGTAAGAGCAAACGATACAATCAAGGAAACGAAAAGGAGAGAGTGGAGTCGTAGAGTGGTTCATTTCAATGCGTAAATGGTGCTGGTTGGACCTTCAGTTACCATTAAAACCTGGTACTAGTGGTTATGACTTTCATGGAGGAAAGATCAAGAAAGGAAAGGGACATTAAGGAAAAATTCATTTGTTGAATATGTTGAACGCAATTGCGTATTGGTACAATATGAGAACTTTCCTTTTTACAGAACAGTACTGCCATTACAGCATGCAACACGTTACATATTATTTGATTTCGCCAATTTTGTCATGTTAGCAAGTCATATTTTTCTCTGCCACTTTAATGAATGTTTTGACTTGCAGCTAATACTTTCGGTTCCTGAAATACATCATGTCCATTGCTAACAATTGACTTTTTTTTACAAACAACTCGCTAACTTGTTTATCGTTTGCCCTTAAATGCAACTATCGGTCTCCTGGAGTTTCTTTGATATAATTTTCTAGCATTTTCTCATTTGTTTCAAAGCTTCCTGTTTGCGTTTGTAGTTTAGTTAGCATGAAATTTTGTCTTGGGTTCCTTATCTGGAGCAAAAAGGCTTAGTAATGAGTACAGTTGCGTGTTTTTTTGTGTGGCCTTCTTGATTCGTTTCATCCATGCAAAATTAAGCGCTTCCATAAACTCTAAAAACCAGTTCAACCTTACCAAATTACAAAACAAGGAACTTTAGACTTGAAGAATCGGCCTCTGTCATTCAACAAAAAACTCTATGCATAATAAACTTGAAGGAACAAAGATAAATTGAACTTCAAGAATTTTTAATGTATTCATGGCGTTTAATATTTGTCTTGCTTGTGCCCGTAGACACGAAAACAATCATTAGTGTCAAAGGATAGTAGGCAAGCAAACAATCAATACACATATGGCCAGGAAACAAAGAGTTTGCCTATCGGCAGCTGACATGTTTTTGTCTTTACATCAACTACAGTTTACAAAGATATCAGCATACATGAGATACATCTGGAGTAAGAATGCGTGCGTGATTGTTTTGGTTATGAATTCCAAACTGACTTCACGAACTGCATATTTTAGATAACAGCCTAGATGATATGATGGACAAATACATTAAACGCACTTTATTGAATACATCACAAATCCAATCTATCCCTTAATCTACATTACCAGCTCAATGTTTTATATCCTAGTATAGAAATGATAGACGTGTGGTCAAAACTGCGTAGTTCGTTAAACAATTTCCATTATTAGATTTCGTGTACGAGTGATAGATCTAACGATAAGGGATCGTCAGGAAATGCATGACATATTGTACGTTTTATGCAAATTAAGAAATTAGCAGAGTAAACTGCTTTGAATTGGTTTACTCTATGGTTCCAGGTACATCAAAAAAAGGATATCTTTATCTTTCTTGAGACTAAAATTCTTTCCATTTGTTAGCTACTTGGATTTCCAGAATCTGTGGCAAATCGATTATCTAAAAACAGATATAATCAAACGCTCCAAAATGGGGTTTGCCTTAATTACCCCCATTATTGACACTGTAAATATTCGAAGGGTTTCAAATGGCTACTAATCAACTTGATGACCTTGTCCTCTCTGGCTGTGATACAGTTAGTGTCAAGTAATTAATGAATTGCCTGGAGAAACGAAAATATATGTAGCAAATGTATCTGTCGGCTCCTAATGAATCTGTTTTCTCAGTATCCACAAACTCAGCCTGGTAGGCATTAGATTTAGTCGGTTTTCTGCGTCTTAAATCCTTTGAAGTTGCTTATGCTTTGCAATAAAGTAATAAGACAAGAAATTCCAAGATATAAAAATCATTAACTTAATGCCGATCCGGTTCCTACTCTTATGTGCTTGTATCACGATAAAAACAAATGCTGCAGGATAAAAAAACTATATGAAACTCAAGTATTCAATTTCAGCCTTTCCATGGTCTTTCCATTCCACGCATTATAAGTTCATTTGCATTACTTACTTAATCCAAGAGATAATACCAATAATTTCAGTCACTCATCAAAAGAGCAGAATATAGAGTACAAGAGGGGGTGAACCCGGATTCTTACCTGTAAAACAAAAAAAATATGAAGGAATAATTAATTTGTAAGCCCGACCCAAACACATTTTACTTGAATTTTACTGGGAGCATGAATCGATCGTAATCATAAAGCAGCTGTCAGTCGGAATTGTCAGGTATAAAATAAATCGTTTCAAAAGGAAGTGTGGATGTAAAAAATTATGGGGTTCCATCAGAGCCCAACCGTAGATTAACATTCAATCTGTAACAAGTAAGACCAATAACCATATGATGTAGATAGCTCTAGTATTCAATTAGGAACAGGAACCGAACCAGGGGCACATGAGGATTATTATTGGGCTAATATCTGTATTCATGGGTGTGTTAATAGCTGGATGCACATAGTTCGTATCATGCATTAATTTTATGCTAAGCGGAGACTAAAATGCATTTGGTATCGGATGCGATGATTAGGATAGCTAATAAATAATCGTAACTCGTTTTGCCCCAATCGTGCTTTTGCATGCATATCTCTCTCTCTCTGCGAACAAAATTATTAAGACCTGTCATTTTTCAAATTGGGTATGCTATGCAATGTCGTTTTTCTTTTAAAAAATGTGAATTTCATCTGAAGTATTTGAAATTGAGTTCATGCAAGTATTGAGATCTAACTATTTTATATTTAAAAGACTTAAATGAGCACTCCATAAAAACGATAATAGTTCGTAAACAGCTAATGTTTGATAGAATTCCATTTTGACAGCCCTAATAAAACGCATACTTATCATGAATCTCGTTTGTAGCTACTTTATTAAACCTGAACATCAGATCGCGGTTCAAGATTCAAATTTAACCTGTTTTATAATCATTTAGACAACTCACGCATGATAAAAACTTGTGGAATCAGAATCAGGTAAATATAACATTGTTATTTGTTATGCCACTAGAAATATTAATGATCCACAGTAGATACACGCACGAAAAATTAGTTGCCGAAATATGCTACCCGTCTTAAATCTCTTCGGTATTTAAAAGCAGATGAAATATAACATACATTTTCTTCATTGCAAGTTTACCGCCGCCGGTTTTGATACCCATTTCATGCAGCAAAAGCATGATCGACGGAGAAGGAATCTTATTAAAATCCATTTAAATGTGTATGCCAATAAATGAAATGACTGCAAAAAATACTGAACTTGTTCGTGCGTAGCGGTTCTCGTCTAATTCAGTTCAGGTGTAATATATTCTCTGTTTACTATTAAGTACGACATATACTTAATAAAACTTCAACCAACTAACAAAATGAAATGACAAACATGGCCAGGGTTGAATATTTGTTGTAATGTTCTTGAAGTCAAACCACACACAATTAAATTATAGCAGCGAGTTGGCTAATGTATGTATGTACAATGTCATAAACTGAATGCAGAGTTTTGCCTCTCACTCCTCAGAGAGATCACAGTGAGTCCAGTCATCTCTCCTTATGATAATGGTGGTTGGTGTCGGCAGAGATCTACTTTGTAATGCTTCTCTTAAAAAGCCCACATGCACTTGTTCAATATGTCAATTTATTATCATCATAAATTCAATCTCCCCATGAAATCTCAACTTATTTCGAAACTCAACCCTTTCCTTGCACTCGTTTAGCTTATTGTACTGATTACATTGATGGGTTATAGGATCATGTACGAGTATAAAATGTCCATAGACAAAAAAACTGCTCTCTGCTGGCACAAGCATAATTGTATGGTGCCGGTCTTGTGTTTATTCCTACTCATCCATGACATTATTTTCGGCTTCATGAGTCTTTCTCTCTGTTGTGAATAATCACGAAACTAGTATAATAATAATATTGCTTTTTACAACTACTCTCTCTCTGAAGCTAGTGCCACTTAAAATACTTGTTTTATACCAGGAACCACACGGGTTTCAGATGAAAATGCAAAATCCGCCACATTCATTACAAAGTATTATATTTATTACACGGAGACTGGGTAAAAGCATTTAAAAATTTCATAAAGTAAAGCGGAATTTTCGCTACTCCCAAAGTGAAAAGACATGGGAAGGAGTAGAAACCCTGGTGCGTTCCAATGTGGTTTTATGACTAAACCCATCTTTTTTAAATGTAACAAATCTATATTCTGTCCTCATTAAACAGTTTGTACACGCAAATATGTTCTCATTTGACAGTTAGAAGACTTCAAAAAGCTGAAATACTAATGTACTCAAGTGGAATGTCTCAAATGCTACTACTTTTTTTATGCTAGAGTTATAGAGTCGGGTGCGGGTGTGTGTGCTTTAATGAAATGAGAACCAGGCAAGATTCTGTAATTTTATGTGTTTAGTAAAATGCATGTGAGGAGGATCATAAAGTTATTGATGTGATGCTCTAACCCGGAATGAGATTTTACGCTCTTGTTATGCACTACAAAATAAAATATACTTGATGATTTGAAACCAAAGAAAAATGTGAGGAGGAGCGGACGAACCGAAGAATTTAGAAATGTAACACCTGTTTTTTGTCACCCCAAATTTAAACTTTTGATGGGTGTACCGTTGTTGAGATAATAGGATTTTTATGAAATGAAAGTGCAAAGTAAAAATAGCAAAAAAATTCTTTTATATATTTGTTGAAATCCAGATTTTAAATGTAATGAGCAAAATACAAAAAATACAATAAACACAAATTGTATTCCCACCCCAATTAAAAATCTTCACAATGCGTTTGTTAGACACTTTACGACTATTGACAAAACGGTTAAACTTTAGCCTGAGAGTAGCAAAATTTCATCGTACAATAGCACTACAATCCCCAACGCAAGATAACATAGTTTGTCAAAAACTATGAAGTGCATTATTTTTTTGCGGATGGAAGTATAAAGATTGAGATTGGGAGTAGTTTGCCAAGCAATCTGTTCCCTCGTCTGCTGTTTTCAAGAAAACCAAGGAGAGGACGGAAAGTAGTTTTCTAAAAAGAGCAGATATGACGGATAGAGACCAGCAGTACTGACACGCGTATTGCAGAAAAAATAGTGGCAAAGACACATATCATATATCTCACAAATAAAGTTTATTTGATTCTGGTTTAGCTTTTTGAGCATGTTGGATGTGATGTGGATCAACATTTTGTTTGCCATGTATTTTCCTGCAGCTGGATAAAGTCAAGCTAATGTAATGTAATATAATCGAATATCATCATCATTCTGTTTTTTCTTTCATCTGAGTAGCTTGTCTAATGGACTGTGCGAGTTATGGACTGGAAGCACGAATGAGCACAGCACATATAGCATTGTCCTGCGAGTTTTGGATCGAGTTGGCCTGGCCTAAACAGTGAGTGACTAACTAAACTCGGTCACTTTCCTAAACTAGCCAAAGCCATACCATAGCAGACTCATACATCAATAGTCCTCCAGCCTCTCTTCCTCCCTCTTAGTGCAGTCAAGACAAGTGAAGACAAGAAAAACTGTAGCAGTAATCATCATCATTGAAGAATGTCAGTTATGGCATGGTATTAAAAAGAATGGTGTCTCATCTTACCGACCAGGCCAACTTCCTTACTACGTACACTATGTATATACCGTACTCCCAACAAGTCAACCGTAAGTAACCAGATCAAGTATCAAGTACTACAAGCTTTTTATAAAAGTACTGCCTGAGCCTATACATTATTACCACCCGCAAAGAAGAAGAAAAATTTAATCATATCGCTGCTCTCTCTCTCTCTTGAGAAAGAAAGAGCACACGCTTTGTGAATTCTCTCGATATTCTGTGTAAACTCAACTTGAGAAAAAAAAATCGCACAAAAATCCATTACGCGAAGTAGAAGAAAACTCACGTATGTACTTAAGAGATAGGGAAAATTACGATGAGAATGGATGAGACAATCCCTTTGGATAGCTTATGATTTTAGCAAAGAACTGACGTTACACTAACGATAGACAATGAAAGGAACAGAGTCAACTCCTAAAGTTTTAGAACATTATCCATAAATGCAATATGTATCATATAAGTACAAAGCTGTTTATTCAAATGCTTCATACACAAGACGGCGTTTACCAAGTCATAAATGATCTTGGTTTCTCTTAATACATTCAAACTGTTTTTCTCCTAATGTTTCGCCTGTGTGTTAAGAATTTATGTGATTTATAATTGGTACATCCCATTTTTAAAGAGATTTTAATTATGAATCCAGTAACTTGTTCTACATCCTGTTACCTATCATACCTACAGACTCAAACGAATTCATATAACAACTGGCCCAACAAGCACCTACATAATATCATGCATACCATATCACACTATATCTTGGAGGCAGATGGTAAAAATGTAAATGGTATTCAGCAGGCATGCATCAAACAGCAATTTTAAATGAACCATGCATATGATTGAATCCTACATTTCCCAAAGGAATATTTATCTGATCAAGAAAAGAACTTGCATCAAAGGAGAGAGAGAGAGAGTGGATGAGTGAGGGAGAAATAAAATTCACTCCCATATTTTATCATCACACACATTTACATCATAAGCTTTGCATACAGACTTTGATAAGCATGTATGTCCAAAAGGATATGTAGCAAGATTAATCGGATTTCGACCGACATGAAGCATTCACAACGCACCTGATCCGAGCGTAGGTTTAGAACCTAGCCCATGAGAATGGGAAAGAGGATAATGGAAAATATGCTGCTCGTACATTTTGATCATGACGAGCTGATTATTGTCATAAGATTAAGGAAGCATACTTTTAATGTACTGATAGATCTGTAATCAAGAAGCACGCGTGTGTTTCAAATTGAAAATTCCCTTTACAGCTAAACAAAATGAATGAAAACCCGAAACCCGACTGGATAATGGCAAAAGGGAAACTATAAAAGGTATGTACACGGTAACAAAATATTAACAAAGTTTGATGATGAAATCGGAGAACGAAAGCAAAAGGACAAACTAGAACTTGCCACACAAAAGTTCAATAAGTTTACAAATAACAAGATTCTGCGGTTCAAACATCCTTTCCATCATTATAATATACAAGATCGAAATTATTACAGGGACCAATTTTCTCTGTTAATGGTTAACTTCAAAGTAATAATATTTCAATCATATTATTATATAGCAATATCTTTATATTTCCATTATGAACAAAATCTAATATGATATGTCAATGTAATATCATATAGAATCGAAAAAATGATGAGTCTTATGGTGTAAAAATTATCATTTAACTAACAAGTTATGTAGGACGATAATAATATGATAGAGCTTCAACTTTGCCTGGAGTACACGCATAATTGCTTCGAAGGCGTAACTTTCTGCAGTTAGATTTTGCTGAAGAAACTTAATTTTCTCATGCAAGGGAGAAATGCTTGTTCAGTTTTTTCACGCTTGTACTCTATGATTTCCTCACCGCTTGGTTGTTCGGCTCTGCCCAAAACAATGAACTCCATATTATGCAAGACTAGTATATATGTTCGATGTGGACCATGGATGGATTTGATTGCTGGCGTTTAAAACGCCTCGCTTATAAACTTGTACTAACCAAGAACCAAAGCTTCGCGAATCTTCTTCTTCTTTTTAACCACGAAAAAATATGCGTAGCCTACAGTATGTTTATCGAAATGGTTAGTTGATTAAAGGGTGAATCCATAAATGCACATGAAATTTTGCGCACATTATCTAATCTCTCAAACGAGGCGTAAGCACACTCATAACTATGTATATAAATGGTTCATACGTGGTGTGTGTGTATATATGTGAATGACTCTAGAAAAACATGGTTCTACTCACTTACTGCTACTTTAGTTAGTTTATTACAGGACAACAATAGATGCAGCGAGGCGCAGTAGAGTCTAAGCATACATAGAAATATCCTCTTATAAAAAAAATTCTAAAACGCAAACACATGCATACAAGTTGCGTACTTAAAAACTACTTGAGTGCTCGCACAACAATGAAGCAAACTTTATATGGTTTCAAATGGGGACCACACAGAAACAGAGAGGAAAGAAGAAGACTACGCTGAAGAAAGTAACGTCATATTATTATTATTACAAAAAAAAGTCTGGTTTTATCTTTGCATAATGCATAAAATAGCCGCGAGAGATCATTATATTGCCAGTTTTTTCTTTACCTCATGACAAAAGTTGGTTTATAATGATATGATAACACAATAACGTTTTGAATTTAATGTTACCCATCAATGTAATCTATCCTATAAGAATTCAAACTTGAAACCGATTTTTGATTAGCATATAATCATGTTACGCGTTTGCACTCGAGTTTCTTATTAATCTGCGTAATGATATCAGCACAAGTTGGACTATGGGCTTATTGTTGGGTGTCCAACTATATATATATTGAATTGAAGTTCATTCACGTTCTGTAGAAACCAGAATAGGTCGAGTTGAACAGAAAAAAGTTAAGTAATTGTACTTAAACGCGTACTAAATACTTATTTACCAAATACTACTACTGTATGTATGCACGTTCCAGTATGAAACAATCAGCAGCCGTTTCAGGTCAACGTCAACCCAGCCAAAATGTTTAGTGCCTTGATTGTCCAAGTCGTAAAAAGCAGTGAAGCTGTGTGCTCTGGTTGTAATTTTTAGCAGAACTTCCTTCCTCTTTCTCCAGCGGAATGAATGGCACTGCATTTCTATGAACTTTAGTACGCCAGCCAAGTAATAAAACAAATAAAAATAACCAAATGCAGTTTAAACCGTAGTAACCCTGTTAAAACCCGAGTATACTTCTCAATATGGAGGGTGGAAAAATGTGACAGACTAGCATAAACTTGAAGATTGAGATCGTAAAGAGTGATGGTAAAAGGTGTGTTGGGATTCTACAAAAATGAAAACCAACACAGAGGACTAACGATGCAGATGCTAGTAGTATAAACAGGAAAGCACTCCTTACGCATACAAGATTCAGAGGAGATGTGAACTTTTACAACTTATTTTTACAACTTTGCCCATTTCACTGTGGTATATTGGGCAACTAAAACTCTAAGCTGATGATGATACTTCCTGCACCAAACAAAACTTACGTATATACCCGCTGATAAAAAATAGAAGAGAAAGGATCTTTTGAAAGCACTTAATCTGTACAGAGGTATAGTAGTGCGTTTGATCCGCCTGGTCTTAAACTGCGTTGAGAAGATATTCTTTCCCTTTTACAAAAGCACCCTTTCTAAATATGTAAGAATGAACGTGAGATTATACACTAGTATTTTGCAAAAAGTTATTGGACATATTATAACGTTACTCAAACAAAGGGCACACTATGAATACAGAATGCATCATCAAAATCGTTTTTTACTTCAGAGACAGAGGTCTTTTCCTTCATGAAAATCGACTTACATAGATAATGAAAACTTTTGGATTTATATGTCCTACTTGATTACGAAATGGTTTTAGAGTCATTTATCCAGTTGGAACCGGAAATACAAGTGCATAAAAGCATCGTGTTTAACAGCGGCAGCAGTGATGCATTTCATGTTGATCGCAATTTAACGACAATTGGACATTGTCTTACACGTAGATTTTAAAATTACATGTTTTACAACCATTTCGCTTCACCAAAACACTAAGGTCAATTTACCCCCTATGGTGTCTCGTCGGATTTGGTATTTCTGTGAATAAGTCATGCCAGAATTCACAATTACGACTTTACTGCCAAAAAAGCTAAGGATACATGGACAAAAGTGAACGATTCGACATGCCATTTTTTACTGCGTTCATGCAATACTATACTGCTAACTACCCATAAACCATCATTTGTTAGTGAATAGTTTTGGTATGAATTTTCTTCGAAATTCAACAGAAGCATTCCAAAATTTCTTCATTTGCAAAAAAAAAAATGCTAGTGGTTTCAGTAATGCCACAATTTGCTTCAGCCACATTCATATAGTATAGCGTAATCAAGTTATTTGCATTCTTTTATCCTTCAAATCCAAGAAAGTAAAGAGCCCAAAAGGAGCTAGAGAGAGAAAAGACACCCTGTTGTGCAGATCATCAAAGGATCATTCGTGTCAAAAATGCGTGTGAAATCCAAATTCTACTGTAATATTCTTCTCATAAAAGCAGTAAACAATAAAAACTCGAGGTAACGTGGATATATATAACGTACACTACTAACACACACACAATATGTATATACTTGTTTGTAACATGCAAGCTTAAACTTTTGGGATAATGAACGCAACAAATAATATGTATCGTGAATATAATAAATCCAAGATTTTGATAGCCCGATGAGATGATACTACGTTCTAACAATATACCATATTTCAAATCAGTCATGTGAGCCATATCATTAAAACAGTAGTCAGTCCAGCAACTTGTTTCTGTCAGCAGCAGCATTACCAAGTATGAAAACCACAACTATGAAGAGTTGTTACATTACATTACATACAGGTGCATGCCATCATCATCATCATCATCGAAAGGCACATCAGTGAGAAAATTTGCCGTCACGATTTCAAGCAGGTGAATGAAAAAATGTGAATAAGTTGAGTCATTATACGTTGTGCTCCCTATGTAAATATATCAGACAAGAAGAAACCATTGCAAATTTTGTATTGATGATGGGATCCCTCGGCTGCTTTTGCTGCTGTAGATATTTACACACATACAACTTATTCTCTCCATTAATTTTGCTAAAATGTTTAATAATCTGAGTACATTACTCGTTCATGATCTTGGTGGAAATGAGCGTTAATTTTTCCTCCTTTCATTCGTCAAGAAGAAATGCAAAGAAAAACAACCTCATCGTGCAAATTAAGTTGCTACTGAAAACATCTTCATATAATATAATATGCTATCTTAACTTTACCGACACGGCATGTGTCTAGTAAAGTCTAGTAAACGGTTTTCTCAAACCAGAATAAAAAGTGAGCACAAACGAATATATATGCTGTATTGATTATTGATGACAATATGAATCGCAGTAGTAGTCATCATGAGGAGGAGCTGAGGTGATTGAATTTGTACACATCAACATCAACATTTTTGTGAGTTCACTTCATCACAAGATAATGATAAAACTTTTATATCACATTGCATGACTGAAAATTATGGAGACAATAACATGCAATGATTTTTTTTTCTGAATTTTTGCCTGATTTCTAGTTATGAGTGAACAAACATCACAAAATGGTTTTCATCTAGTTGTTGCATCTCTTCTTACGTCGTGAGGAATTTGAATGTTTAACTGAAAAATATTATATAATAGCATACTCCTGATTCATATACACATGTCGTGATCCAACTTACTCGCTCATCCCCTCTACTCCCCATTTGTTTCTTCGACTCATTTTATAAAAGGTTTATTATCGCATGCTATAGTATACCAACGAAGAAGCAATGTTTTTCTATGGGCTACGTGTATAATAATATTTTACTGACAGAAAACTACTGTCACGATTTTTCAAGCACAAATTTGTTTTCTTCATCATTGTTATTTTTATTATTACTGTTATTATTATTCTGCAGGAAATTGTTCCTTGATTACTGCTCATGAGAAATTACGGCTTTTGGCTGGGCACTACTTGCTTATGGAAACGTGCTAAAGTTTATGCTTTTCTTCAGCGCAATATTATATATAAATGGGTGGACTATGACAAATTTATATATGAAAAATGTGCGATACTGTATGTACATATATATTTAGTCCTTATAAATGTAAGTAAATTCCATCAATGTATCATTATCATAATGCTTATGATCGTTTTTTTTGTCAAATAAGCAAACGAAATGCATCAGAGGGAGAAAGAAAGAAAATGAACAACAATTTTGGGAAAGGATTCGTCTTTGTACACACTGCCTTCAAACAAAATATCTCGAAAAAGTAAAAGAAATGATGGACGAGGGAAGTATATTTGTTTTGAATTACTTCACATTATCTCGAGCAGAAAAGTGTGTGTATTCACGAATGCACCAGAGCATTAGCCCATCATGTAATGTACTTGAGTGCTAATGCATATTCCATTTCACTTCTCAACACTTCACAAGTCAACTCAAATCAAAGGAGTTGCGCGCAGACACACACCGTATAAACCAACAAGTTCGAAACGGAAGATGGAACAGAGAAAATAGGATGTAAAACCCTTCCACTAGAAAATGAAGATGAATAGGAAGACGCAAAAATAGTTCAGCAGAAAGAGGAACTCAATTAGTTAAAACAGATTACCGTTTTGAAAGGTTTTGACATTTTCCCCCAAAAAAGATCAAGACAAAGACACGAGCCATATGCTGTATGTGTGTATATGAGGAGTAGGATGAGTGGGGGTATTGCTATCCGAATTGGATGGATGTTTTTCTAGTCCACTTTCTTTTGAGTAGCAGTAATCTGGATTTGAGATAGCTCTTTTTTACTACCACGCATGAATTATAAACGAACATATACAACTTTTTCTTCTTCTGTCTAAACATCATGTTTGCTCCTCTGACATCAACACTGATGGTGATGTGATGATGATGGTTGATGGTTACGGTTACTCTGGCGTGCCTAAGTTTCATTTCAATTTTACTATTTCACATCAGAACTCCGTTTTAACAATTTTTTGTTAAATCAGTACAGAGTACTGCTAACTATCGTATCGTATCGTAAAAGACGGAGCCAATTTAGAGTTGAACACGTATATAACGCAAAGCTTTCCTTCTTCAATTTTATGAGTTGAAGCATGTTGTACGGAGTTCCTCATTTATGCATTTTCCCTCATCGCTAAAAATTTCGGGATAAATATTTTCATGTAGAAAACAACGTAAAATCACCTTGTTTACATCCATGTCAATCTTGTTGAGTAGGCAAAAGGGAGTTTTCCCATGTTTTGGCATTTGTTAAGAAGGTTGTCATAAATGTTTGAAAAATTGCTGTGTTGCATAATATACATATTATAATACATCTGTATGCACTTATGCGTGCTACCGTTTCAAAAGAAAAAGTTGAGTGAGAGTTTTCTGTAGGCTAAATTTTCTGAAAAATCGATACCGGTGATACCAAAATGGTTATGGAAATAGTTGAGTTGATTCGATTTTTCACGGTTCTTTTTGCTTGACTTCACGCTGATGAGATGATGATCAATTTTACTAACGTATGCTCATACACAAAACGTGGAAGTAGACGTCGTAGAAGCGTCAAATTTTTCTCAATTTTTGTATGTAGCTGTTGCTTTTCAAAAGTTGGAAGCATGTGTAGGTTATATAATGCGTGCCTAAAATTTTAGCTTATCCCAAATTATCAAATCTGTCTATATTGTACATGCCCCTGAGGTATTTTGTGCTAAAAAATACAAAGAACCATATTTGGTATGTACAGAGTGGCTCCTTTTCTTGCTCCTCCGAAGCACTACCAATATAATATATGCATTCATAGGAGCTAACGACCGGAACCGACTGCTCAGTATTAATAATATGTGAATTTCAACAACACTCGTGGAGTCGACAATGTTTTCTTACCCGGTTTAAAACCAACAACGCACGATATACGATGTACGAAATACAGTGTCAAGAGGCACCAAATAAGATTTTATTGCAAGAAGTTAAAATTTAAGGTCTGATTACAAACTGCTGTTATATTCGCACACGGGAAACATAAATAGGTACGTTAGATACATGTTCTACAGCCAAACGTGCATGGTGATCAGTAATCATTAATGTGACCCTTTAGGCTCTACACGCATTTGACTTATGTTTGGCTGATTGTGCATTATGAATGTGTTTATTGCATGTTTCCGAGTTGCCTTTTTCTTACAAGATGTGGAACTGTCAATATGTCAATCTACAAGCTCATTTCCCTTCTTTTTACATCCATCAGTCAGCCAAGTCATATCGTGTCGATCGCAGCATACATGTAATTCACATTTATTTGCATTCTATCTGGCAACCACAACACGAATAACAACAAGCTTGAATATAACAAACTGCAAACTTGTTTCCATAATAGTTTAGGAGTGAAACGTGCTATATATGTATATGATAAGCAGCATCAAAAATATGTGAAAGCTCGTACAATATTATATATGTTTACGCTATTGCTATATATAGCTGGTTGAAATGAAAAAGGCAACCAATATTTTAGCTCGTACACACTTGCCTCCATGTTGTTGTACGTGTTTGCGCTTCCACAACTACCGGATATGGCATTCTTTACTTGCTACCCGCTACCGGCTTGCCTATTTTGCATACCATTTTCATAATTCCATTTTTCTCTTTCCTTAAGTTCCCCTGATTTGCCTTTATGCCGTACCCCATGTTGCTTCCTTATCCACTTTTATTATGGTCGACCATAAGGACTTTATTAAAGTCGGTTCTTTGCTTCTTTTTCTGGCTTGTATGTTTTTGCCTCGTTTCTTTTTACTACCGTCAAAATTACAACGGCTGCCTCCAAACTTATAATATATGAGAACGATGACGATAAAACGCGTATTCCTCAAACATATGAAAAATTCCATTCAACCTCGTTCTCAAATCTATTTTGCCTTTTCCTTCTCTCCTCCCTGTCTAAATAAAGTTAACCGCGTCGCATTTTCTTCTGACATTTTTGTATTCATATTTCCTCTTTTATATAAAACATAACTTTTACCATATAGTATGTAGCAGCTATAGCTGACATAACTGAAGTGAGTGAGTCAAGCTCATTGTCAGTGCGTGACCAAAAGTTTTCCTCTGGATCACGGATTACCAGTTGGTTTAGCTGCATGCTTCTAATACCACCCGCAGTAGAGAGATAGTGCGTACAGTAGGTTAAGTATGTATCACTCTTTTCATCACATCTTTCTTTCTTTCGTCACTCTTTATGTTGCCTTTTTGAATAAATATACGAAGAAATCTGCAGATCTTGCCAAGGCATGCTTCATGCTTCAATTCTACAAGTCGTACTCACTCACATGATGATTGTTATTAAAGTTACAATTATTATCAACATCAATTTTCTTTTAGACTCTGTGAAAATCAAATTCTGGTTGTCCTTAATATCGTATATCGGTCAAAATTCTGTAGCTAATCTAATGTTATTTATTGAAACAGAACTTTTACAAATGCATTTACACTCGTATCGCTTATATAGTATCAAATGCAACGTCTATTCTCACATGTGTAATAATAATGGAAGCAAACACTAAGGGAAAATATGTTGGTTAACTTTCATACTTGGGTTTTGTACTACACTACAATATATGACTGTGACCTCACATTTTATTTATTTATTTTTCGGCTTGTTAGCCAACACCACGAAAAACTTTTTTCTTTTGGAAAGAAAATTGTCATTTTATATTTGTTGTGAACAAGTTTGCTCATTGTTGCTGATGCCTTTCCCTTTCTTATTTACTTGTTCTCTGTTAACTTCACTTGCTTTTGTTCGAAAACTCGTTCATGATTATTACACAGCTCACTACTGTGAGCTATGTCAGTGTGGTGTGTGGATGAACAACATTACTAACAAATATGGGATACGCAGCTTTAGTACACATTTTGTTACTGTGATATTATATTACATGTACTATGTAGGTACATTTCAAGCATTGCATAAAGGTTTTCCCGTTTTCTGGTCACAGACTGACTTTCTCCTCCTCTTCAGCTGCTAAATAAAGAAAAAGTATGATGTCAACAAAATCCAGAACTTGAAGAACTGTCTTTCATATACATATATGTAGCTGTAACTTGAAGCAATATATATTATTTCTACTCTTCATCTCGAGATACAACTACTAACTAAAAAGTCTTACTAGTAGTCTTCTGCTTTTCTTCCACAACTTTTCCGTTTAATTGCATGACGTTCTCCCATACAGCCACAACATTGAAAATATATTCTCTGTGCTATATGACATCCATTGTTACTCGCGGCATATTTATGTAGCAACTGAGAAGACAGGAGGAGAGTGTGTGAGTGTAGTTTTAACAATAACTTATACAAAAGGAAATGTTATTACGATGAAGTCTAAGGGCGCACAGTAAGTAGTCTAGTCATACATGGAGGTTATTACAGGAGCAGTTGACACCGTTGGCCTTTAACACCCAACAATGTAAAGAAATATTCGTAATAATACACGACTGTCTATATTATCTGATCTCAAGTACCGAAATGTTCATGGGTTGAGTTAGTTGAGGTATGTATCTGGTTCTCTAACATTATCACTATACTCCCTACTAGACATTGCATTGTGGAACGCGGCGAAAGGTTTTCTCATCTTTACTACCATATATCTCTCTCACACACAAAGAACGTAAACTACACAGGCAGTAAGATCATTGAAACACATAATCTGCTGGCAAAGACACAAAATGTACCGAGAAAAATATGTGCGGTGCTTTCTCCATCTCATAATACTCTAGTAAAAATATATGGAGTTATATGTACATATATTATATGATATGCTTAAAAGAACTTTTTTTCGGTGCGATTTTTGTCTCGTTCTCTGGCAAAATAACACAAAAAGTAACATCAACTGTAGTGGTGTGTGGTGAAACGAGAGCGGAGAAAACACTTACTATATTCTCTATTACTTACACGACTTTATTTTGCTTTTACAAGAGTTTTTCTTTTCACAGAAAAAACATTATTGACTCTCTGGATGTCTGATGAACTTTCTCCAACTTTTTTCTTCTTTTCTCTAGTTTGAACGGACCAAAGTTCTTTTGCACCAAAAGAAAAAAAGTATAAGATAACTCAGCTAGCTTCAACCAAGCCGGTAATTTTTTCAGGACAGTATAAAAAACATTGTGAGAGTCCCACTATGCAACATTATGCTTTGAATCCTTCACCTCAGTAGATGACACACGCATATAAAAATAAAGCATGAAATCAAATGAACAATAATAAAATTCATTAGATCTTTGATGCTTACGCATGCATACAACCAATATAAATTTACATTTTCCGATACTCAGCTCTACTCAAAGTTTTCTAGTCATTATTCATCGTACCCTAAATTATTTATGGAATGGGAAACCAACCAAGAGAATTTAATTTCAGGCATCAGTTAGTATACAAACTTGATTCTGTGTTAAAAATAAATGGATAAAGTCGAGGACTGAGTCTGCATAGCCGAGAAACCCAACCTTGCCTAAGAAGTTTCAAGTTTACCTTTACGTAAAATGGAATTCATGATGGGTTTTGGCTTTGAGAGAGAAGCTGAGTGTGTGTAGGTACGATAAAAAAATATGATTTCAGACAGGGATGACAGGCTTACTGGCTACGCAAGGTTGTTTAATTCATATCGTAGTAGGGTACAGGACTGGATGGATGGAAGATCATCCATGTTACACCCTCTTCTTGAGTATAATGTATTTCATCCTAATACTAGAGGAGACCATCATTATTATCATTCTTCTGAATCAGAAATCCCGTTCCATCAATTTCATTATTTTCCCTTGCTGTTTCTGTCTCTCTTCAAATAAATGGAGACGCACATGCATGCATTCATAGTTTCTGCCTTCAGGCTGGTAGGGGTCTGCTAGAAAATGAAAGGAACTCAGCAGTGGTAAGTTGGTTACTCATATTTTTTCTGTATGATTGAATATCATTTTTGTATTCAATCATTATCATTACGTGATCAGATAAAATCCTGCCATTGTAAGGAAAATGTGAAAAAATATGGAATTGATCATTAACATTCTAACTTGAGATAATACATATTATATCGTACATATAGACCATCCAGTAGTACATCGGATAGTTTTTTTTGTAAATTATTATTTTTAAAGAATGTTATAATATGAACAAGAGTGCGAATTCGAATCAAGTGAATCTGAGTTTACATCGTTTGTATACACACTGAAATGAATCAAATCTTCAAGTATCGTAAATGACTTAAATGGACGTTGAGCCGCGTTCTTACTCACACTGATTTCCATCCAAATCACCTGCCACCGTCGGCTAACTATATTACCTCTTTTCAACTGCCATAACGGAAAAAGCCGAAAGAAACATCACACAGCAAAGGCGAGAGGAAGTCATGGTCGGTAAATTTTTGAGGAGTCAAGAAGATGAACTACCTCTTTAGTGTTTTGGATTCAGTGCTGAAAAGAAGGAACCATCTCAAAGAAAGAGAGAGAAGTTGGAAAATATGTATGTACGTTTATTACAAAACTAAGTTTCCACGTCCTGGTTGATGGTGCTACGAAGCTCATCTGCAACATCCTCAATTCTTCTCATCACCATCCACGTCATCACCAGCATGATCCGAAACGGCCTATTTAGCTATTTTGCCTTCATCTTACTTAGTTGAGCTAAAGTCAGTGACATGGTTAATGGGACTCAAGCATTTATAGAATGGGACGGTACTCCTTTATGTGTATACAGTACGCTATATGTTTGTAGCCCAGTTGACGGGAAAGAGAGGAGCCAGCAATGCGACGGAAGTGAGACACAATATTTCCATGTGAATAAATGAAATTGAGCAGATAGGCTGTTTGGAGAATTGTGCTGAATTTTGATTTTGAAGCAAAATACTTGGAAATGAATGAATGAATAGTGAGGAGCTCTCGCTCTATACAAATAGAAGGATGCTGTGAATGAAAGGAAGCTGTTGATGGTTAAGTTTTGCTTGTCTTTTTCGACTCAGCTCACACGACTACTGCCACAACATTAAACGTTGTCACTTACACACGTTTACGTACAAACACAACTGCACATAATAATATATACACACAGAGCACATTTACTGTTTGCGCCTCCGTCCTTGCCTTGCTTATTCACATGAACGGGGAAAGCTATCCGTGACTTCCGTTTTGAAATTGCCTATTTGGCAATTCTCATTGGGTTATAAATAAAATGGGAATATTTTAGATTTGTTCATGTTGACTGGACTCAAGTCATCGTTGTAGAGAAACTTGCAGATGTGAAATATCAGCCTGAAAAATACTTTTCAGCTCCTTTCTCACACCCTACCTTTTCCTTAAATACTTCTTTGAGCACCATTGGATGAATGATGAATACCAACTTTCCTGTTCAGCCGTGATTTACGTTGCTCTTACTACGTTTCTAGAATTGACTTGTGAATCATGTGATGAGGGCTTGTATCACATTCACAATTTTCATGGAGTCGCCACACCGGGTGGTATATTTGACTTAATATTGGCACTCTACGAGGTTCCTACGCTTGTGTTCCAAATATTTCCAGATTTATGATACATTTTTAACAAAACTGCTATTGATAATGAACTAGGAAAGAGACAGAGAAGGTTAGTATTTCCGTAAATAGAAACTGAATGATTGAATTTTTAATAACTGAAAATTCAGTGTACTTAAAATTGTGCGTTTAGCCTAGCTTTATAAAAGAGATGCGTTTTATACGTCGGAGCTAGTACATAGAAAAAAGACGGAATTATGAAGTAAGATTTTTATGGTAAGTATTCCATAATATGATGATGGAATCATAATCAGTGGAGCAGTAGTAAAAACAGGAAAACTGCGCTAGTAGTAAAGAGACGTATGTTTTTTCCACATTAAATTCATATAATATATGTACTTCGGCATCATCAGCAACATTTTGGCAAAGTGAAACTTTTCACAAAATAAATGAGCCAGGACACATGTTCCCATCGAAAAATTCAAGGAAAATACCAACAAGCTATTCATCTGTGGTTAAAGAAATTCACCCTGAAACTAATATCTCTTCACGTCAGCAGAGTAATATGTGTAAACTATAAAAATGTTGTAAGGAGAGAGAGGGTCGTTAGCTTTCTCATATACACAAAGAGTTGCATAATGAAGTAAAAGCAAGTGTTCTTCTTACTTGATATATCTGATGATATGCAATAAGAAAAGGAGAAGGTCTTTTCTCGGGGAACTCGGCACTTTACGGGTTACCTACTTTAAGTACACGACGAGAAGATGAAAAACGAAAGATGGGGATACACCCATAAAAATTACTTCACGTTTTTACCTTCTTCAACTATGTGTTACACATCACTACTACTACCACTTTCTTACTACACGTACTTCGTCTCCCACTACTTATTTACAACCACTCCTTTGAACTATTACTTGGACTCCACAGAATGGATGTACTTATACATGCGAGAATGAGATTGGTTCTGATTCTTATAAATTCTTACTTAGTAGTATCAAACCGATATCATTTATAAGGGTCACAAATGTGGATTCATTCACTAAAAATGCATATTATGCAACATTGTGTGTGAAAAGCGGAAATTCATCTTGTGTATATTCTCTTCAGTTCTTTCATTTCATCTACATATTTACTTGTCGCTTTTGCATCGTATAAATGTGGCTCATTTCACCGAAATTCGTACATCCGTCATTTCATTAGGCATAAGTGTGTTTTATGGACTATCGAAAAAAACTACTCGTAGTAGCTCAAATGATTTTTTTTGTTCTGGTGCTGCGTGAAATATGGTAATATCGGAAAAAATTAATGATTCTTTCCAGGTACTTTGGGAGTAAGGAATTAAATGTTTCCGACCCCAAGATAAGTTATATCTTCCCTTTCATATTCTTGTTATTGCTCTTAAAATGCTGCTCCATTAAACCAAGCAAATGCATTAGCCTTCTTGCTGAGCATACGATGTTCTTGTATATTTTTGTCTTTTGCTTTTACATAACTCCATGTGGCATTCATGCTGTGTTGTTTATGCACATACTGCATATTTATAACATATATGAAACTGTTTGAAATAATTTTGTGAAATGACACTAGAAAAGTTATAAAAAGGAACTTGTAATTCATAAAAATTGAGCGACATTCCTTTGCAAGTCGTTGTCTGCTTTCAAATTGCTGTGTATACGTGAATTCTGAAACATTTTTAACAACGCATAACCTTTAGTATTCCTTTGTACGCAATATTTGCACTATCAACTATTCTCCGCCGCAGTAATTTAGGAAATTTGTGTTGTACGGCTCATTGAGGTAGGGAGGAATACGGGAATTCATCATACATACATATACGCGTAATGTCGTAGCAGACGCTTATTACTTACACTATTATCTTCTGCACATAATATTTTGAGTATTTATCGGGGGCCGGATAAACTCATACTAAATAACATTTTAGCATTCCATACTAAGGACGGGCAGTAGTTACATGTCACATTAGCCCCGTTCACAAAACGTGTTTACTGAAAAACGGCACCTTCCAACTGCATTCGTTTTTTTTTGTTATGGAATTTAAAACATTATTCTACGCAGTTTCTTACCCAACTCATTACCTAACATGATTATAATACTAGCTACCATCACAAGTTTTTTTTCGACACAGAAAAACGGTAATAGGATATATATACAGATAATAAAAATGTTACTAATAAAAAGTAATTTTATGGTTCTTACAGTTTGATACATTCGTAAAAAGAACTTTAAAAAATGAATTGTCGTATGGCCCACGCCCAAATGAATGACACATTTGCTTATTACTACGATGCTCCATTTTAGCCAAAGTTGTACACATAATAAAAAAACGAAGATAGGATGACACAAACGTAAATGAAATGGAGTTTCACTGTTTTCACATTCTTTTCTCAATTTTTCTCATGACACTTTTATACTCGTTATCTTTATAGCATTGTCTTGTGGCAAGCACCGCGTGTTGAGTTCCTCCATGCATTTCTACCCATTTACATTTAGCGTGATTCGATACACTTCACTCGGTTTCTCTGGTGTCTCGAATAAAACTTTTAGTAAGGGCCTTTATCGCGATGCTACTTTACTCCTGAATAAACTCTGGAGAAGCATAAGAAAAACAATCAAAAGCAAGTGCTACACGCTATAGCATATATGACAAAATTGTATTTTCCAATACCCTAAATAGAAATGCTTAGCTGACATCTTAATTTCGTACGTGAATTCATACTTCAATATTAATAACTTATGTCATAGTATGGGTTCGACTGGTCGACGAATTCGTTAATAGAAAATATGACCCACGTTAGTCTTACGCAAGAAACGCAGGACATCTCAAAACATAACTTTTCAATTGTTGCATGAGTTTGTGCAAGATAATAATTATAGTGTTTGTAATATGAGCGTAACAACGAGATCCATTACGAGGAAGCAGTAATGTTGTCATTAGTCTGACAATGACTTGTAGAATTATTTAGACACTCTTTCGCTCTCCTCCTTATTAACTTTACTTTTCACATGAATGAGATGGGTTCAACAAGAAATGAACATGTGTTTAAGTACTTTACAACCAAACTTTATGCTTTTACCTTTTGTGATGTTGGACAAACAAAACATTGAAATATTATTAACCTTTTTTACTTATATAGTTAGTACCTTATTGAACTAACGGTGGGTTCATCAAGCCAAAGACAAAAAGTTGTTTGAAGGCAAAAGTTCATTGTCTTGTTTATTTGGAGGAAACCAAAGTATAAGGTGTGTGGGCATACGCACATAACCAGGGCTTAGAAATTTTCGATATTATTAAATTGACAAGAAAGAAATTTAATTTCGTTGTTGGTTTTAATAAGCATCTATAATATAATTAGAGCAAACTTGTAGGACTACTACTTAAAACTTTGCCATTTAATGATACACTTGTAACAACGACAAGTTTAATGACGAATTTGGTCATGTGATAGCATTAGAGCGTGCAGTTATCCATAACTCACCACGACTAATACTACCCAACAACTAACAGACAAAAATCTGGAGCACGCAGAGTATGTGTGTGTTCTGTTTTTACAACAGGTATAAGAAGGTTTTGCCAATTGCGTTTCCTTTTGTTTCTCCTTATGAGTAATTGCATCCAGAATTTCTTTTTTTCTTTCTAAAAATGAAACTTTCGCGTGCGTTCCTGGAAATGCATGGCATATAGAAAACTAAAAGCATGTATCCATACTACACATATTAGAATGGATGCGTGAGCAACAATAAAATTCTTCTGTTCCTTTCCTGATAATCATGCTAATGTGCAAAGCGGAAATGTGAACACTTTTTCTGGCTTTCAAATCATTTCTAGGTATATTCACATGTGTACGCAGCAGGAGGTAAAAATGTACATTTCGTTTCTTCCTAGTCAAACTTTAATGGTTTTGCGACAACCGTTGCTTATTTATCAAACGAGATAACAGCCAGCTAGCCCAAAAATGACATGGGTACTGCATTAAACGGAGCAAAATTGCTTAAAATTCACTTTTTCCTAATCACGCAGGAAGTTTTACTAGCAGAGCCAACCCAGAATTGCCCAAAGTAATCTACAACTCATAAATATGTATTTCAATGAAACCCAATTCTATCAATGTTTCACTATTACCATGATACAATACTTTTAGTTGAAACTTATGTAAACCAAATCGTACTGGAAAGCAATCAATTTTATACTGTGCCGATTATCAACCCGGTAAAATTCCATGTAGACAAATGAAACAATAAAAACATCTCACAAACTTTCATTCCCTACAAAATGACATGACGTCAGTACCTATATAGTTCGTACCGTACGAGCTACATAATATGTACATCCTGATCCATTTTCAGCTTGTATCTTTCCGAATACTAATTCTTGTAAGAAATGAAGAAAATGCTAATTAGCTTGTCGACATAATGAATATTTTACTACACTTCTAGATTAACTCTCACAATGAGAGTGAGCTAAACGAAAATTGCACCAAAACACTCACACTACTTAGACACAACATTAGGAAGCGTAAAAAAACTGCCGTTATTAGTGCTATTATTGCGACCAAGGTAATCATCAACCTGTCTTTCGTATCGTTTTTCTCTTGGTGCGTGCCGGTGAATACCGCTGCTGCTGATTAACGTACAGTCACTCTAGACAGTTTGACTATAGGGAATATCTACTGCAGCAAAGTATGTGTGCATAATAAATTGAAATAATGCCTGCATCTTCATCGGTTGTCTTCTTCAAAAGTCTTTCGTCCAAAACAACAAATAAAGAAACTCTCAAGTGTACACGTGGCCAGAAACTTCAAGCAGGGTTGATGAAAGCTATGGTACCGTCGTCAGTGTAAGGTAAACAAGAGAACGGAGAGAAGACCATTATCTTACCTGGAATGAAACCAAAATAGACATGAATCTTTAATGTATGGATCTGCATAATTCTGCTTAGTTAATTGACGACGAGTGATATGTGTAGTAATTACATTGAAAATGTAAAAAAAATTAAGCATCATTTTTATTAATGTATGCAAATGTTTTAGTGTACACCGACAATAACCTAAGAGAGTGGTCCATACATTTATAAGCACTTTCCAGTTTTAGCTATTTAGCAAATTCACTTTTGTTTAGCAGTAATTTTCGATAATAAAGAGCTTTTTGCATGAATATTCCTCATTAAGTCAAGTCATCGGGAATATATATATTATGGGTTGTAACTTATGATACACTTAAGATACACATACAGTGTACTGAGGTAGATCACTTTTGTAGTAGTGCGTAGTAGTGTGACATAAACGTGCGTAGTGTGCGTAGCACTTATGACCGACCCATTAACAATGTAAACACAAGACAAATGGCTTGTTAGAGCATGGAAAATCGAGTTCGTTCTTTATGTTGCTTGCACTAGTCACTATTCTCAGTTTTTTAAATGGAACATGTTTTCGGTTGCTATTTTTCTTGTTATGTCAGAGGAGCGAAATGGTACAGAAAACAGTTAACATTTTAAATTTATTTGAAGCAATGATGAAATTTCATCACTGGTCCTACAACCGGAGTAATTTACTGGAACATTATCTCCATGAACCATTTTGTCATCTTCACCCTTGCATAAGCATTTATGCAAGTACTCGATACTCGGTAAGCCTCTTTATTTCATCCGCCGAAACACTAGAACCTGAGCTATTCGTCCACATCCAAAACTTTCCCTTTACCTCTCACGTTCTTTCTCTCAAAAGCTATCTAGTGTTTTCCAAGTGGATTATATCTGATGGAATATGGGGATTGAGAGAGTTTCAGTACTTGCATTCTTTGCCTTTAGGCATTTTCAGTAACTAGTAGATGGTGGTCTTACAGATGGATAAAAGCATGAACATGAAGTCTATAAGTGCTACTGTAAAAGCACCGCTCACTTCTTGGTGTTATTAAAAGCTTTATAATTTATCTCTGGTAAATTTTGATGTGTAATGCATGCCTTGTGGTCATGTTGGAAGGTATCCATCGTACTCGAACCCGAGAACAGAGAGGATACCGGATGAGTGTGTCCAAGTTGCGCAATGAAATCCATCCATCCATACTTGCTTTCGGAGTACCTATCGAATGCACGGCCAAATTCATGTATCTTACATTACTTATCACACTAACTATCACTCTACAGTAGCCATTCTGATCATCCATCATTCAACCACGGTGAGACGGACGTAGCCAGAGACAGCTTAGTCTGATAGATGGACACACATCGAATGAACCATCCGTATGACTCTCATTCACACAGAAGAGGTCCATAATTTTGAATCCTACTGTCAGTGTGACTGACAGATAGAAAAGTATGCCGACTCACATCCTATTTTCCTCCATTGTGTACAACGCACCATTATAGTAAAATACCTTGCTCAGCTCAACCGATGTGTGTATTAATTCGGTATATAAATGAAAGTCAAATAGTAACTTGAAACCGAGATATCATCCTTTCACCGCAAAAATCTTTCCAAAGTCCCCTTGTGAAAAGCATTCATTAAAATACTCGACTCAGGTCGTCACTGTAGTATAAGTGTTTCTGAAAATGTATGCTTTGTTATCGCCTTCAAACAATTGTAAATATTAATTCGCATATACTTTTGTAGCAACCCCTGATACTCTACAGTCCATGATGAATAGCATGAAAGACTTTTTGCACCAAGCATGAAGAACTAATAGGTATTAGTTTTTATAAATATCTTATCCTAATATATTTGATGAATAGGACGAATAATTTGTAAATGATTGGACTTGTACATAGCCATGCCACACAAGCATTTGAATGTACATTATGCATGATAACAAATCGAAATATTTGCATATCTTGTGCATAGTTGTCAAGTAGAATGTAATTTTTTATTACTTTTCATCAATTCAATACCTTTTTTTTATTCTTTTGACTTTTCATTCAAATATCAATCATTGACATTCCAATCACTAATTTCTTGTTTCAAATTTGATGATGGTTTGAATTATAATCCTTCCTAAATAATGAATTCAATAAAAACTTGCTCCTCAGGCTATGCCTACGTAATATGCATTGAATCTTCTGCCTATAAAACAACCTCGAGAGATTCAAGGACATTTTTTCACCGTATCATGATCAATTACATATGTGCTAAGAGGGACTGCTGAAAGATAATCGATACGCTGAGTCTCCTATCACATCGTTTACAGTCGTGTCGACTTGATGGGCTGCAACAGTGAATTCTTTTTCATTCGACAAACGAAAGAATATTTCAAGCGTAAATCCTTTCAGTTCTTTGTATAAGTATTGGAATAGAAAAGTTTTTAATTCAACCGAGTATACATAAAACTTTGCATAGTATTATTATATTTACTTTGTTACAGACTGTCACTGCCACACACTTATTGACAACACGTTTAGTCCCAAACCCAAATTAATTTTAACGAAAAACTAAAACTAACTAATAGAAATGATAGATTGCTCATAATATGCATTAATTTGTATATTAATGTTGTTCAAGTACCAACACTTGCTTTGAAATGATTTACAATTAGTGTGCATATTTCATCAGCCTCCAAGGAAGGATTTAAGCCGACTGGCATTTTCGGCATTGCCTGGAGAAATAAGAAGACAATGTCGACAGTAGCATCGTGAGAAGCTGTAGTCGTCACAGATTATTCAGCTATTCCCAAATCAGTCAGGAGTCTGTCGGAGGAGACTATGAAACAAATATGAACACAGTGGGGTACAGTATTGCATTACGTCTGGACTGTACGTACGCATAATTCTATTGTTTGTAACGACCACTATTATGTGTAATTACCCTGCTCAAATATTGTACGAGTAATGACAAAATATATGAATATCATCCCGAAACCAACGTAGAGCCATGTTTGCAAAAAACACACTGAAAATTCCTAGAATTCATAGTAGAATTAGACCTGTGTATCTTGTGCATGTATACATCATATGAAATACAATTCCAACCGAGAAGGTTCAAGTTTCAAAATCACATCTATGAGAATAATACAATATATTAAAAGAAAAGATTGCATGCATGCATATGCATTAGATTCTCTCAGCTATTGTTAAACCCCTGTTACTTACAGCTTTTAGTGATTTCATCTCACTAAAAATGTGCTATACATACTCATATGAAAAGGTTTAAGAATAATTATTTTGATTCCAAGAAACTCAAGATACGCACATAATTTAACTAGCTACAACCCAATGATAAAATACCAGTGCTTCAGAAAACAAGTCTGCTCAAACATGGCTCACTCGTCACTTGAGAAAATGAAAAAATGTATGCAAATGTTAACGTAAATTTATTACCAACGAAAAATTCACGTCGAAAGTCAAGAATTGTGTTTACATCGCCCCTGAAAATGATACTGTGTTAGACCCGTAGTAGAAGTTTCAAAATTATGATGACAAAATACAAAGTTGATTGCCAAAAGCCAACATATACATTAAACAATAGAAAAGATTTTACATATTAAATAATAATGAAATAATGATATAGTATATGTAAATATTGATTGAGAAATGTTTGGATCTGTACATCACGAAGCTATTTTGCAAACTATATAGGTTTGTGAATGTGGTGACAATAAAATTAAAACATCGAAATCATCCGCCTTAAGTTGATATATAGAAAATAAAATATGTACATAAACAAGTGTGCAAGGAGAAAAACGACACACACATGTATTCTTTCCTCCACGTTCCGATGGAATCAAGACAAGACGACTGACGACAGACAGAAATGTTGAAGCAAACACACGCAAGTATTTAAAGGAATGAAAGCTTGCGAGACAAAAATGAAATTCAAAAAAGAAGACCGAGAAAGAGAGCAGCGCGAGAAAAATCCGCTTTTTAGTGAATCCTCGTTGAAGACAGAAGAGCACACACAACTCATCAAAGTCCTGCATTGCATTATATAATCTTTCATCTGACATGAGTGAGTAGTAATAGTGCAACATTACACTTTTTAAAAAAGAAGAAAGGCTTACACACTTCTCTATAGAAAAATTCGGTTTAGGAATGTAGTTCTGTGATGTTAAAAACTCTAGGAGTGAGTAAAAGGTGTGTATTTTCTAGTAAAACTGTATGATACCAGGAAAAATCTGCTTTCTTATGTATAATATTAGTGTATTACATCGTCTACAGTGGAGCACGGTTATCACAAATATCTAGATAAGCATGCTGTATGCACATACGATATGGTATCACAAGGATATTATGAAGGTTGCACAGAAATGTGTAGATTTCGAATAAAAAAAAGGTATGCATGCACATGTGTAGTTTTCTTCGTACATAAAAGTCGTTGAGAGATGAGCAACTGCTCTTTTCTTCTCACTCTCTCTCTCTCCTTCCCTTTCATCCATCGGTGCGACAACATCAGCAAACAAGCAAACCCGTTTTTGCTTATATACTTACTCATTCTTACCCGTCGTAAAGTACACACACACACACACCATAGGTTAACCATATCACTCAGAGTGATCGGTCAAGAGTGATAAGAGGGATTTTTTGCTGATTTTAAAGAGGGAGGGATTGAAGAGTGGTTCAGAAACCCCAAAAGAGAGGTGAAGGATTTTTATAGGTGAGTGATTTTCAAACGCTATTAAAAAAGAGTAAGAATGGATTTTTTGGCACCGAAGAGTAAGAAGGAACGGTATGAGCTTCCTTAAATATTATGAAAAATCAAGACAAAAACAGTAAAAAAAGGTATCGGCGTTCAAATAAACACAGAAAATGATGACCTTTACACTTTATAACGCATAATACGCTAGATTCTAGACTTTGTTTGTTCAAAAATGGTCATTTGTAGGTGAAAGTAATGAGGGATTGGTTTTGATTTCGAAAAGAGTAACAAAGAGTGATGTGAAGGATTATCTAAATGTACTGCAAAAAGAGGGTGAGAGGATTATTGAAAATTAGAAAAAAGAGTGAAGGATTGGTGAGTGGTTTTGGTTTTGAAAAGAGGGAGGAATGTGAACGGTTTTGAGAATTCAAAGAGTGGTGAGGGAGTTTTGACCCAAGTTACATCTATGACACAGTATGTTTGCTACAGATATATTTTTTTGAGAAGCAAAAGCCTCTTTGCTTGAAAAGATTTCTTAGAGATGCCAAAAAGGGCTGGGCTGTCACACGTCCTGCCAGTCCTTTGTCATGAACCGCTTGAATGACGCAAGAAGTAGAGGAAATTTTTCATCGGTCAAATTAGTGAAGAAAACGACGAGCAAGCAAAGCGGATGGATGTTGAAAAAGGAGCATACATAGTTATACAACGGCAAAGTAAAAGTGGAAAGGGGGAAAAAGTTCATGCGAAGCGTAATCAACAAAAAGTTGTGTGAACTGTTTGATATTATAATATATGCCTGTGTTTTTTATCAATAAAGGGATCCATTCAACATTACCATGCTCTTTAATAATGAAAATTACTGACAGTCAGTGAGTGAAAGAGTACATTGAGTACCAGCTGGGAGAGAGAGAGCATTTCTAAGTATGATTTACTATGAGGAATTTTAGGCATCTATACACATTCCGTCGACTTTTCCTTTTTACTAGTAGTAGTCTCCATTCTATTATAAAAACAAAAACCACAAAGCTCGCGCTAAGTAATTGAAAGCTCGCAAGTTTGTAAGTGTAAGTGGAATCTTTGTGAAAAAATGCTGGTGCTTTTCCAATATAGATTGGCCAAATGCAAATACATGTGTGCTATACTAGCAGCATTTCATAACATTTTTGATTTGCGGAGTGTCAAAGGATTTACTTAACTTCAAGTTTTTGGTTAACTATAGATTCTTCACATTTACACTACTTGTAAATGTTTAGAAGTAATTGCGGCTGCCACAAAGCTGCCGTAGGTTTGCTCCATTTTGCATTACACAATGATTCTTTCATATTGACTGCTATATATAAAAACAAAGAACAGTAGTACGTAGCCTTTGATGTTGCCTACTTGTATCGAGTTACAAACTGAAAAAAATCCATTCATTTCAAGACTCTTTAACTAGCCGGCGCTTACATTAAGTGTTAAGGAAAAAGAATTGGGACATAATTTATTACTGCTTTTTTGAGCATTAATGCAATATTTTTAACATAAAGAGATGGCAACTTCCTAATCTATACTATGCAATTTGGCAGCAGGTGGCAACGTTATTCACTGAATCGTCTAATCTGATGTTTTTCAATAAAAATCCTAAATGTACTTTTGACCGTTTTATATAAAGTATAATACATTTCTTTCGAAGTATACAGTTCTCCCGCAAGTCAATCTACAATGTAAAATTGTGCATACTCAACTTTCCCCCATTAGCTTTTTAGTTGGTTGCTTTCCGAATCATCAATTTGTGTCAAGAACGGCAAACCATTCCACTACTGCACTTGTAGTCAGACATAGACTTCCGGTTAAAAATTTCAAGCCGGAATGCTCCTTCAGCCATTTCCTCTTTCTCTTCATTTTGACCATTTCTCGGTAATACATAAAAACACAAAAAAGACAGTAAAAAATACATTCGGCGCACCATGCACCATATAACCAGTTTTTTCCACCGAGTTGTTTGGGATTGTAAGTTATGAATGCTCCTACATATGCTTACACATAAAAAGATCGTTTATATGGTGCATAATGTTGAAGTGAAAGTCTTGAGCAGCAGAAGGCTACCAAGCTTGCAGCAAAGGCAGAGCCACAAGAGTAATATATCAAAAAATCAGGCGCAGATGGGCTTATTTGTAATCATTACCGGTTAGAAAAATAGCATTAAAATGGCAGTTTCTTGTGTACTCGACTTTTTCCTGCAATCAAGCTGCATATGCATTATATTCTTCGAAGGCATTGTTATGCTCCGGAAACCGGGCTCAATGGGAGAAAGCATGGCTGGAAGCAGATTTGTAAATCGAGGGATGATTTGTATAAATATAAAAAACAGAGAGTAACAATAGCTAAAGCATCCATTGCATAATACATTTCGAATATCAAAACTGACTCTTGGATTTCTTACTGAATGCTGAATCTACATGTACAGGGAATGTTACAAACATTTCATGGAGTAAATTCTTCTACATCACTTTGCTCACTGCTAGTTTGGTTATACTCATATCTCAAAGCGCATATGGGGGCTCTGTTGCTGTCAGCTTTGCAGTGGTGCTGCCTATCAGTTAAAGCTCTTCCCCACACTTTACTCTTCTTGTTTTTGGGGAAAGTCAAAAAAGGATTCCAATTTCCATGTCTTCTGGCTATCCACACGTATATTCCTCACACACACACTCTCTTTCTTTCTAGTTCAGCTAGCATCCATCTAGCTACTTACCCGGTAAAAATGGTGGATTCCTGTTTTTGTAAAACTACATGTATGTATACATATTTATAACAAGAAAATAAGAAGAAAAACTTGCAACATTCATCCGACAGTGTCCATCCTAGCAGTTTTTTTTAAAGAAAGAAAAGGATATTTAGGATGAACATGAACGAGGGATAGAAAGGATCTTTGTGAAACATGCGAGGATAATACATTCTACGCTAGGATCAGGATGCCTGGTTTTCTAGTATAAGGAATTTTTTCTTGAGAAATAAGCCAGCAGCAGTTTTATATTGGAAAATATTTCGTCTCCCTTTTAGATCTTTTTCCTGAGCCGCGCATTTCACTTGCATTTTGTTGGGAGAATTGTTTGTTCTCTATTTTTCATATATCCATTCCATAGACACACACGTACACGTTTAACCGGTAAGTTACAGGAGAAAGCAGAAGAAGAAAGAAAAAAATGTATGAAAAAGAGACAGTGAAAAAGTGCCCACAACAGCTCGTAAATCACACTGTGAAAGAAAATCTTATGAACAAGACATCGATCACTACCAATCGATCAACTGACATCCTTTCACATGGGCACAAAAACACACGTTGTTTGGGTGTATGTATGTGAGTAGAAAGCGTATTGTAACATGTATGGTACATGAACATGACGCTTCTTCCTTTTATTCGTTTTTTTTTTTACTTTTCGCTTTTCCTCCTTTTTTCTCTTTGCAGTTTCAGTCAACCATTCATTCATTCACCCATCCGTCCGATCCGTTCCTACTTCATCATATCCATTTACTTATCCATTCAATTTCTGTAGTAAAGCCTTTTAACAACCACCGAGTAGAAGGGGATATGTATGCATATATACACACCCACATTTTATCCTAGTCTAATAATATTCCTCGTTTTCTGTGCTCCGATCCTGGTGCTTCCAGCGAGTTTAAAAAGCCCGAAAGTGGAACCATTTATTTTAAGTAGGTATATGCATGCAATAGCATTTATAAAAAGATATGACACTTTGAAAACCATACATGTTGGATTTAAGGGTAGCTGCGTTATCGGGGTTGGGTTTATCTGGGTTTATTAAATCATGACACATGCACGATTTCATGAGATTCGTTTAGAAAGAAATGGTTTAGGCAGTGACCCGTGATGAAAATTTGAAAGGCAAATAACGGGCAGAATGCTAACGCTTGCTGAATACCAAAAACCGCCCTGCAGGAGAAATCAAATCAACGCAATGTAACCGTTGCATATTACTAGCCGCGTTAATTCAACTTAAAATACGAAAAATATCGAATGTCATCCTGTGTGCTTTCACTGACCTCGACCGAACTTTTTAAGCTAAAAAATTTCAACTTTAATTCTTAAGCCAATCCTGGGCACACACCCATGTACATTAACGAGACCCTATGCTTACAAGTATTCATCCGTAAAGATTGTATTTGCTTCGTACTTTTACACAGGAAAGGTTCTAAAACTTGTATGCAATCGGTACGACAAATCAAGAGTGTTTTAATCCCTTCATTTCTGCAATAAATAAAATTATGACCATAGGTATGAACAGTGAAACTTTCACTGTGAAAGTCCATCGTAAAACTTTTATTTGCTAAGCACCATTTCATCTCAATTAAGATGGTGGAAAATCTGTTTTTAACTTCAACTTGTACTAACAAGTTAACACTAGATTATTTGGGAAGGACAGAACATTACGAGATTCCATTATAAAATACATATAAGATGTACATATGGATTAAATGCTGATGACACGCTTTATTTGGAAACTCTGTTGTAAAAAATATATATATTATATTACAAGAGTTATAGCAATATTCTACTCGTCTCATGAGTGCTGAGGTGCAATCTATGTTATGCAAGCTAAGCGTCAGACTGTTTGAAAATTTTGTTTCAAGACTAGTAAATCCGCAAAAGAAAATGAAATGAGAATACATTTATGTATGTACGTAGTTAAATTTACCGTTGTCAGTTCTCTTATGCTCGGGTTTTCCAACCTATCCAAACTTACAACAAAAACAGTTTCACCAGTTATTCTTCTCCGTTTGATTATGGTTAGCATTGACTACTTTCATTTTCCACTCTTTCTCTCTCTCTCCTTCTCTAACAAGAGAAAATGGATGGTGAGCAGCAGGAGATATGCTATTTCAGTGAGGTTTTCTCATCGGATCCGTCCCAGTTGACGTTCATCGCATTTGATCAACCGTACACAAAAACTACCTTGCTCAGCTTTTAGATGCACAATTTCATAGTAATAGTAGCTGTAGGGAAGGGGAGGTATTTCGAGAGGACGATGGAGACGAACAGGAAAAGGGAATTGAATAGACCAAATATTGCGCTTACACCATTTCAGCTCATATATCTGTATTTGTACTGATGTAAGAGAAAAGTTTTCTTGTAAAGAACCCATGGCATACACGTCCATACCTACATTCTTTGGTTTTCAGGTAGGTACTTTAGTTCAGGAATGGACTCGTTCTACATTATGTACATCTGAATGATTTTGCTAGATTCAGTCATCCAAAGCGTAGATACTTTTAGGTCTCTGTTGTACGGTGGTTTCATCTACTAGCTTTGGTGATTGGGTGTCTTCTCGCATTCACGTACGTGGAGTTTACTACTACTACTACTATGCCTAGGTCTACCAAGCAGATAGTAATAATAGCAACCTTGGACAAGGATTCCAAGAAAAAGGAAGAAGAATAACGAACGAACACCAAATTTCCTTGTCTGAGCACATTGAATACAACAACAGGCTAGCATAATATATAGTAACAAGTAAAAGTAGATGCAATGGCCTAGTGTCGTAGGACCAGACCAGAACGAACACAAACTTTCTCCAAAGCGACGGAGTCAGTCTGTACCAAGTGATGTACTGGAGGAGGAAGGATGAATGGATAGCAAAGTGGTACAAATTTAAGCCGAATGAGCGGTATTAAACTTTTGGGAACATATTTCTTGTGACTCTGACAGATGCTGATACTACCGCTGTTACCTTTATATTATTCCATTTTATCCGGAAAGCTCAAACGTTCACATTTTGCTCTACTTGTTCCTCCTATTAAACACATTGTGAACATAAGTCATGTTGCTAGTGCTAGCAACAGTGTTTCTCCTTTCATATATATACTGTTTCTGCTGTGCCTTTGCAATTCATGGTGAATAAAGCCTTCTTGTGCCACATAGCCCATTCCATTTTCTGCTGATTGGGTGAATCATTATATTCAACTTCACTCTGTATTTCTGTAGGATAATAGAATCTATTCATACCAATCAGCAGAAGCGCTACAACTAACATCCCAACTACAAGCCGTTCCTCTTCACAAGGAATGGTGACTAATTCATTTCGATGTCGGGAGTAACCTTACAGTGCAAGCAATAGCTGCAATCATTCATTTTGGTTTTCAAAATCAATTTCGTGATATTCTAGAGAAACTCAGTTTCGCCACCGCCGCACACACTCGCACACACATCGTATCCATACTCGGCAAGTTCCTCTAATACCATTAGAAGCAAACTGATGTGAGTAAACTGTGAGCGTTGTTAACTATCATGACAAGGTGTTGTGAAATGAAGCCGACAACAGAGACCATAAAATTGTGTGTTGGTGGAAATAGGTATTAGACATAGGTTTGCTTGTAATATAGCAAACTACCGCACGTTATTATACCTCTCCCTCTCACTATGTCGCTCAACCTCAATATAGCCGAGCGATTGCAGATGTAAACATCACGATTCTAGAAATACCTGTACATCCGCATTATTTGTACGTATAGTCAAAGAAACATTCTTGGATGGTTATGCTTATAAACATAGTGCTCTAAGGCGCTCCTGTTGCTAGTACTCTTTTCTACCTTTTGGAACATCTGTAAACAAGCACGGAGGAGTTGTGAAAAGAGCTTGAATCTGTTTTCGAATAATATGCTTTGCTAGAAAGTACACGCGTATGTATAAACATGTCACATGTCAGTTTCGCGTACACTCCTATGACGTAACGTGGATGATAACGTTAACGTTCCACGGAACTAAAACTCCACCACTCTCCTGGTGGCAGCTGACAAATATTTAATAATTGATGATAGCCCATAAGATTGTTTAAATATTAATTCGTTTCGCTCGTACTCAGAGAATCCGCTTGTTCTTTCCACCCTTCGTCCTTTCTCCAACCTTTTTTGTTTTCCTCTTTCTAATACTTTTACATAATTCAGTGGTGCATTACTAGCAGCGTATCCAAGCGTGTCCTCCCGCTTCGGTTGTAGTTCATATAGAACTAATGACGATACTGCGGATAATACAGTAATCCTAGTTTTGATGAAAAAATTACCAATGAATCTTATACATTGATGTGTAAATACTGAATAACATTACGCGTTATCATTATTGTAAGTGGTGCTTTTAATCCTCAACCGCATAGTTTATCAAGTTGTCCCAGTGGGAACTAGAAAAATGCAGCCAAAGAAACTGTAATGTAAATAAATAGCAGTAATTTACATGTACACTGTATCGTAAATTGAAACTTTTACGTGCCGTTCTTGTCCTCCTTCTATGATGTAGTACTAAGAAATGATGATAAACAGCAACTGACATCATTATCACCGACGACACGAGATCGTCATTGGGAAATGTGCAACCGATAAAAAAGTAGGAACGCATAGTAATATTGATTCCGTCCGTGACCAGGGGTGTGACTCATTTATAAAAATAAATAAATAATAACAAATATTACATGATAGAACCTAAACTTTATCTGGTCACTACTACATATTAGGGTATTTTTCTAGCTTCTGCTAGCATGGAGGTTTTTTTAGGTAATCTACGATTAAATCTTAGCACGCTCAGTAATTTAATGCCCGGGTATTTTGTCGCATCTCGTCTAGAGACCCGGAAAGGTATAAACTTTCTTCGTAAAGTTAAAAGGAACGAGTTTCTTCTTCTTCTCTCTCAAACATTTGGATCTACACATTTTAAGTGAAGTTTAGTAAAATTTGGCTAATTTATTTGTGTGCTTCTTATCTCCATGAAATACTGTGAAAAGTCAGACATTATAGTTGGAGATCATAATTTACATTATACATGTACATGAGCCCCTATTAGTCCCAGCATTGGAGAGAACTACATAAGGTAAGTATGGCTGCAGAGTTCAACCGACAAATCTGTTTTTAAACTAGGTGTAATGCTTGCATCATTAAATGGATTTTGTGTAAAGTAAGTTTTCATGGCAAAAGGTGATGTACAGCTCATTTTGACCCGCTAGCGAGAAAAAACAGAAAGTAAAGTTTTAAAGCTCTAGTAAAAACGAGGAATCATCATGATCATCATCAGGCTCATGTAAATAAAGAAAAGTAAAAGTAAGGCAAAAAGCATGTACTGCACACATGATTTCTTTTTCGACTCGGATTTACTTGTGAATCAACAAATCTTAGTATATTTATGTATATGTAAGCATGTTAGTCAGTGTGCGAGTGTGTGTGTGTAGTCAACATGGATTTTTTGGGTTGTAAACCTCCTAGAAGAAATGAATGGGCTCATGGCATGAGATTTCAGCTCATAAACTAGAAGAACCCTTGACAAGAATGACACTAATAGGCTTGCTTGTACCATTCAACCCTCCATAACTTTATTTTCTGCTTCTTCTACTTCGTCTCATTTCTCTCCTTTTTCACCATATACTTCGTTTTTTCTCATTCTAAACTAGTGAATAGAAACACTACACTCATAATATGTATATGCATAAGTTGCATACATGCTATATCAGCAAGCACTCCAGTACACAGATTTTTTGTTGGATCCCGTTCTTCAAAAGAAGTAGAAAGTAATCAGCTTGAGGATGAGGCTATTGAATTGATAGTAAGTACATTATTTTCCTTTACAATATTCTTGGTGAGTATGTTGCTATCTTAGTAATTATAGTGTTAATTTGGTATGATGCATTTGTGCATGACCGCTATAAAATTTCGAGTTCAAATTAATTACCCTTTCCGTATGCGTGTCTAGGAAATTGGAAATTTATGAAAGGTGTTTCTGTTCGAGTTTGGTGTATTTGAATCATCGCGAATGTATGAGTATGATCACTAATGGAATTGGATTTTAAAGCTATTGATTATCATATTCTTCACTAATGACAAATAACTATCTTCCGTTTAAAGCTTAATTCAGTTTATCAATCATAGCAAATGAGCATAAAAACAACCGTAGGAGAAAATATAAAAAAAGTGTCCCAACCCACTTAGAACCTATTTCATTAGGAAAAGTTTTTAATATGACATTAGTTGAGATAGCAAGAATGTACAAAGAGTTTCTAAAAATCATTGACATTCATTTCATTTTTGATGACGTCCATTAGTTTCTTCCCTCTAGCCTGGTAATCATACTGACAACCGAATTCTCTCCACAAGCAGTTTATAAATTCCCCATAGTAGACATAAAGGTGTAGTTCCACTAAACCGTTTTATGGAATAATTTGGAACAGTAGATATGCAAGGCATCTCAACAGAGATATGGTGGAAGGCTTATTTTAAAATTCATTTTCCAAAAGGGTCGTGAATTGTGAAGTTAAATTCCTAAGAAAGGGAACACCTGCCCACTGTGTCATCTAACTCTTGCTTTCTTTAATTTTATATACATAGGAACCATTTTTCTGCACGTGTGTTAAATGCGTAGGACTAGGAGAAAAGGACCGTGTATAGCACGTACAGTTCACAACATCTTCGAACAGCTTACACAAAAGTCAAATACTGATTCTACATATTATGTAGCCATACTACTCAGAGATTATCTTCCCTTCCAAAAACTATGTAGCAAAAGTCTCCAAGCTCCGTTTTTACTTTCAAGGCAAGGACTTTAATTTACGCATCATACTTATTGACGAGCACGCAGTGAGAGAAGGTTCACAGATTCAGTGACTTTACTCTCGCTCTTCTCTTTACTCCTACTCTGGAAATAGGCGAAAAGTTTGTTTTGCCGATGAATTTACGAGCTAAAGTTTCCAGTTGCTTTCTTACATAAAATACCACTTGGTTATATAAGTTACACGTTACTTTTTGCTATTCGCTTCTTCCACCCAACGTTCATCTTATATAATAAGTATAATGGTGCTAAAAGTGCTATAAGAATATGTGCATGTTTATTACGTTTAGCATACTTTTTCAAGGCGTCATAGTAGTTTCTTCTTATGTATAACGGCCTCTTGCTCTAAGTAAGCATACACTTCCTAGTACATAACTTTTCTCGTTTGAGGAGAGAAAAAACGTTTTTCCTTTGGTTAAGTTTTCTTAATTTTACTTCCAAGCATGAACTCATTTTTCCCATAAAAAGGATGATGACGATGATGGGGATGATGACAGCATATCAGGCTATGCCAACTGCCAACAGCAATGCTTTTTCCGTAGTTTGGTAGAAAAGTGCAAAATATTAAATTTTCCTTTTAAGTAAGCAGCCAACCAAGAAGGAAAGGGTTTCCTGCCTCCTCGATTCTCTGAACAAAGTTATGCTCCGCTGTATGCCGTTCTATCCATGTCTTTTTAGACAGTTTATGAATATACATTACATTTGTATATTATTCTATTATTCCACAAAAATACCACCACTAAGAGCCGGTTGGCTTTGAAACATGTAATATTATGGGATGACGTGAAACGGCAAATTAAAAATTCCACTTCCTCTGGCTCTATGTGAATTCTGTACAGGCGTGTGTATTTTATGAAACAGATTTTTCAAAATCGTCCAAAATACATTTAGTAATGAAATTAATTAGATGTACATGGATGAGTTTTTCTTTGCTTGCCGGTTTCCAGAATTTTGATAAAAAGTTATCTCATGACATTATGTCAGGACTTTTTTCTTTCTGAAGTATATGAAATTTATGTAATGTCACAATAAATGAATGGAAAACTCAGCATACCTTATATGTTTTCTTATGTGCTCAACCAAACTAGGCAGGGTTTTATATATTTTGATAAAAACGTCAATGTCAACTTGGAAGTACGCTTACCTGCAAAAACACAAAAGAAATCACACATATTAGATTAATTAATTTCGAGATTAGCTTAACATTAGCAGAGACTTTCCGAAGGTAAAATAATATTTCTCATTTTATTCTTTGAATATCTGCAAATTTTAATATTACTTAAACTACAACTAAATTAAAGTGTTCGATTGATAAACACAAAAAGTAATTCAGTACGGTATCTTGTCATTGTAACACTACGTGGTGCGTGTAATATATCAGAGAAAGGTTGACCAAAAATCACTTGTTATATACCGCCGGCTTCTTACTGGCTGACAGTTTTATAAAACGATAAAGAACACGATGAATTATGTTCAAATTAAGGCAAAAAATGCAATCAATCAACAGCACCTGTAGCTAACAATATAAATAAGCTTTTGACAAATGCAACAGGATGTAACGACGTGACTGCGGAAACCCAAGCAGACAGGCTGAACTTTCGACTGTCAGAAAACAAGACTGATGCACTTGAACACAAACTGGGTAATCAATTCAGTTTTCAAACTAATGAAATTTAAATAATAATAAAATTAAAATGTAAAGGTACGACCCAGCTTTAGATACACCAGGGACAGACGGACATGACATACTGTTGAAGTCAATTTGAGTAGCGTCTTGTACTTAATAAAATAAGAAGAATGAACTACTCGAGTCAAATAAATTATGGTATCCTTTCTTGCTCATTGTCAGACAGACAATTGCGTATATATGTGCCAACTTATATAATAGTTCAACATTTATCACTGAACATCCGTTTTCCATTACGTTACGTCTTCTACCTAAAGACTCTCTGAAATTTGACACTCCCGTGCCATGCATTGGTAAGGTCTGCAACACTTGTGATAAGGACGGTAGTCATTGAAGGTGGTTAAAGAAAGGGGCATTAAAATGTCAAGTAAATTTGTATAATGCGTAGTAAGTGCCTACTTATTCCGATGCAAACGTGTTCACTACACAAAAGCTAGTTTAGCCACATCCACATGAAATATGCAATGAATGTGTGCACGATTGTGACCGTATATCATTTTGATTGGGCACACATTACGTAAAGATTTTTTTTATAATTCTTCTCAGTGTGTTGGATTAGACATGTTCCAAGCAAGCATGACAATTCTGCTAGCTTTAGACAAGTAGTATGAGAGAGAGAGAAAGAGAAGCTATAATCTGATAAAATGGTTGACACCGTCCTCATAATGACGACGGCGATGCTGATGGCACCCACCTTTTAAGTAATTTTACTCGTAAGCTGGAATATAACAATGTACTTACATTAGCCAAACAGATTTTTCATTCATTTTCATACACTCCACAACCACAATATCAGTGCTCATATTATATTGGATAGGGTTCCTTTGAAAATGGTTACTACTTTCATTTATTCAAGCAACTCATACTAATTCTCTCCGCTAGTACCACAGCAAAAAAAACTAACGTTATTGTCTCGTTACGGTCTTCTACCAGCATATAGCTTCAAGACTTTTTAAAAAGCCACAAGAACATGACCATCAGAATTACATGTACATTGGTTTGCTGTATACTTACTTACGATTACGAACGTCAGGAAAAGGAAACATGGTTTTAGGAGAAATATCCGAAAAACCAAAATGTATGAACATGTGATATCTGATGAAATAAAAGGTTTATAAGAATCCTCTTTAGGGTTTATGGGTGCGCCACTGTACTTAGCTAGTTGGTAGCGGTAGTAGTACGGACCAAACTCCCGTATTCCACTTGCCACATGCAACCTCTTGTGTGTGATTCAGTAATACACTAAACAACTATTAAATAATCATATAAGAGTAAGCCAAATGGAAGCAGCGTGGAATCGGAACCCATTATATAGAACTTATGACAGACACATATATACTCTTGGTAGTAGAGTATATAGCACACAAGTAAAGATACAAGCATCCATTTACTTTATTCTGACCAGAATACAAAATGAAGCTCTGAATGGTGGTGGTGCTGGTGGTAGTATAGTTGTAGGAGTAGTAGTAGTACTACTACCAGCTTTATTTATTTTGGAAAGGAGTAAAATGTCCAAGAATGAGGAAATTTTCGTCATTCAATTCAGCAACAACAGCATTCAACTCAGAGTCGAGGAGAACTGATGCTGCCATAAAGCCCAGAGGACGAAAACAGTTAGCACTTGCCAGTTAAATAAGTACGAAATACAACTTTTAAATGCACTGTTGCATCCTCGTTTTACTGCACGTCAGAGTCGGAACACTGGTGAGTGTGTGTGCCCTGCCGCTTCTGGTAAACTCCTTTACTTACTCACTTAAGTTAGTCATGTATTTTTCGCTTTGTATATAAAAAAAAGGTTGAAGTGATCCGAGATTATTTAACGATTCCATTCGCATACACAGTAAAAAGTGAGAGAAAACTTCATCATCATTATCGTCTCATCTTTCTTTAATCTGTCAAGCAAAACAGGAATCTCCCCATTAAAATGAGTTACTCACTTTTATAACTATGTATGCATATATAGATGTTGATGTGAATACAGTGTCGACAATTAATACTTGTATGACATTCCAAATTCATTCAAATCAAGGCGAACAGGGTATAAAGAGATTTGTCCCCTGATTTGTTAAAGCATGTGAGTATTAAGTATTTCAATATATTATTTTCAACGGGAATGAAATTCGGTCGTACATTGGAATTCTACACCATACACATATAAAAATATATATGCTTGTATGGTAAATGTCACATTGTTAGAAGACTCAAGAACTTGTCCTGTCATTTTGTTTCGGAGCCCCGAATCCAATCCTGTACAAAATGGAGCCTAACACGAGAAGAGATTTCCATTTAGTTCAACACCCTTGGTGGCTTTGTTTTAATAATTTGTTGACATGAGAAGATGACAAGAATCTGCTGCTGATGCTAATGCTTGTATCCCTTGTATCAGTTGTTCTATGTAACTACTACTACTACATAGTCCTACATACACATATTATATATACACCCATTTACGATGTAAAATAATAATGGTGATGGAGATGACGATCTTCTTGCGGAATACAAATCAAGGGAAAGATTTAAGCGAGATCTTAATGCTTAGCATCCTATGCTCTAAAGCATATGGCGAACAAAAACTTCCCACAACAACACCAAGCCATCTTCTTCGATACGATAAAGTTGTCATTGTTTCTTCTGAATTTCCATACAAACACAACTCACAGCCTCATACATTTAACAACCTAGCAGGATATTATTCTTAGCCAAAATTTTGGATTAGACAAAGGATGTAAATCTCCATGTACATTATTATGAAAACTCTTGTTCTCGACATCAAATTGGTGTATTCTCAGCTTATACAAATGAGCGACCGTAGGTTACACATCTTGAACGTATTCCAAGATCACCAGGATCCAATATGGTTTGTAGTGAAATCGAGAGAAAGGACTTGAATAGGTTTCAACAAGATTTCATGTGCATTCATTCACAGAAGGGTGCGATCAAATTTTCACAAAAATCTACATAAAATAAATCGCTTTTCTTCTAGCTTCATACCAAAGATAGGAAAATGATGTGTGTGGCTGTGTTATTTTGCATTTTATGATGTTACGTTTACTTAACACGTATGGAAAACCTTAAAGCTCATTTCCTCCTCTGTGAAGAAATTTTTTATGCTGTTTGGCTGTTTGGCTGTTGTCAATGTAATGAGATACAGTGTCGCCCCGATATGCTATTCTTTTTTCAGCCAGTCAGCCTTTTCCATCATCAATTCCTTCCAAATCATCAGTCACATCCATCTCGCTACCAAATGGAAAAGGAGAGTAGGGTATGTTCCATCCATCTATCTATCTATCCATGCTCTCATATTATTCATGCAATCTATACAAAAAGTTGGCTGTTTTCACATCATTTCTAGTTTGTCTTCCTTAAATTGAGCAAGTATGCTGAGCAGTTGGATATATAACGCTTTGCATACACATGCTCACCGCAGTTAGGCAAAGACAGTATATATTATGTACATATGCATTTATCATCAGTTGCGGCAACACAAAAGTCATCCACGGTTCCCAGCAAACCTTCCTCGAGTCTGTGCCTTGTAGCAACGTATCGTTGCCTCCAACAAGATATTTTTTTTACAGTAATGCATTGTGTTATAAAAAAGATGAGTATGAGATGATGACAATGATGAGTAAAGTACCTTGGTAGATATAAAAACTGGGATGGAATGGTTGTAGTTGCGTTGCACACCGCATTTGGAATACGTTATGTTATCGTGTAATGAAAAGGAACACTGCCTCTGACTTGATTGTGACTTTTTTTATGAATTGGAGCGCTGTGAAGTTATTTGAAAAAGACAAGCGTTGATGCACAAGGAAACCAATATTTCGTAGACATTTCGGTGGGAAGAACGACAAAATCATGAGTAAGCATAAGTTTGTAATAAAATTATCTGGCTCCCTTCTAATGCTTTCCTTTCCATGTGCATGTGCCGGTGTGTGTGTGTGTGAAAGAGGATTTTTTCTGTCTTGAATCTTTTCATGTGAAAGACTTTAAAAAATGATTTGGGTACGGGGCAAATGAGATGACGAAGAAAATGGGAAACGAAAAATTGTCTAGTAAGTCCTTTACCACGGAACGGTTGTGAGAAAAACTAATTTCGCAACAAATACCATGATCTCCAAAAACCTAGAGTTTTTCACCTCGTTTTGATAAGGAATTGTGCATTTCTTAACGTATTTAATCGTTTATCAGGATTCCAATCAAAGCCACTCGTTAAAAAGGCAGACACTGGTCCTTTAAAAGTAATTTGTTGTGGGTGACGCTTGGTTTGGAAAATTTGAATGTGCATCCTATGCAGAATTTGATTATCCGACACACCAATGTATTCGACATGCGATCAATCTCAAACAGGATAATATATAGCAAGTAAAAATTTTGTTCTCAGGTGGGCTGTACGGTAGTAACCATTTAAGTTAGGGAATGGCGAATTTATGCAAACGTTTACTTATGTAAGGAGGGCCAGAGCAATTTTGTAAAGTGAACGTTATAAAGAGACGATAATGAGAATCAGTGTTGTCCGTTTTAGGTACCTCGATGTTATAATGGAAATCTCAAGCAATAACAATTATACCAAGAGAGTGAGGTCCTCAGAAACAAGCATGTGTGTTGCTGTTACACAACCAAGACGTAGTAAATAACTACATGCTATTAAAACAACGTAATACGCATAATAAGATCCATCGTACAAGCATAACATTATCATATTATTTTGGGTAAAAGTAGTACTTACTTACTACTTCAAATGCAGTGCAAAGAGAAGGAAAAACTATTTAAAAAATTGGTATTTATGGTCATGATATCATCATTTCATCATGCATGATATGTCATGGATGGATATTACATTACGAACAACAAGGGTATTTATACGTTCCATACTTATACAATTATTGACTTGTTCCTCGGCCAGTTCAACACTTTTATACACTGCATTTCCAAGCAAATCATCATATTTTATATACAGGTCACGTGCAGTAAAGGAAGTTACATTTTTTTCGCTCGTAAATTACTAGACTCGCAAGTGAAACCTGAGTTCCTTGATTAAACTGTTTATACTCACATAACTACAAACGGTATAGACTGCAATGAAATTTTAGTTCAACGGTTGGTCTGGTTGTGTGTAAGTACAGCTTAGCAATGTACAGTACAGTGTAAACACTAAACTAGTTGAAAATTTTCTACTCATGTTCCATTCAACCATGCATTATTTTGTAGTCTTCCACTCGGACTGGAGCAATACTTGCCTGTTTGGACATTCTTTAAACAATGGTGGTAGTTAACTTCAATGTCGATGGATTTCTTGTTCCCTGTTTACTGTTAATACATTACGACCACCAGGTACCGCTATGTTATATACGTTTGTCCCATGTTCATTACCACATGTGTCGAGTTTTTATTACTTTCATGCCATCGTATTAAAATGTAATCACTGAGGTCGTTCTCCAAAACTAACTCCACTTGCTTTAATGTAGTTTGCTCAAGCTTTTCAAAAAGATTGTTATCATGTTTTCAATAAAAAAAATTACACTCATTTCTTAGCATTTTCAACATTTCTGTATCTCACTTTTAATGCTTCTTTATGAGTGAGTCCATTTTGTTGTTCCATGCTACTCAACATTTCACCTCTTGTGTGGAAGGAATTAAAAAAGTTGGGTGGCAGACATGCAATAAAAATTCGCGTACACATCTCAATTCTAGTTTAGCAGTCATTAAAGGTGGTAATAAATCTAAATTGAAGAATTAATTCATTCAATGGGATGCTATCGGACTGTAACAATGTTGAAAAGGGGATATGAATATAACAATACGTCATTTATAAGCTCATATATTTTTGTATTAACTCTGTGCGTACGTGCAACTTGTTTGCCGTCAACATGGCTAAGAAAAATATGATACAAAATTAGTTGGGAATAGTGAACAAGTTAAAAATAAGTGGTTACAAAGCCACTAACTTGCAATAAAAATTATAGAGATTGCTTTAGGAGATACGTAAATTTTTTGTGTACGCAACTTGCTCTCTTCTCAGGTAAAGGTATAAATATATGAATCAAGTCCAAGTCGCATAAAAAACAGTGAAATTATAGTTTACTGCAGGAATTGTATGTGTTTGAGGAGGAGAGTGAAGATGCATTAAAGGGCCATTAAGATTCAAAATTAAGATATCATTCATTTAATGGGAAAATGTAAATAAGTGCCTTACACCATTACTCGAATAAGCCGGTCTGGATCTGGCATAGCTTTACCCAACACCCCACCTAACTTCATGTATAATGCTCCCAAATAGTATTTAAGTTATTATGCTTTGCTTAACAATTCTCACAACGAATAAAAAGTGGATCATGATGATCATGATGATGATCGATCCGATCTATCTTGTTTAGATTATATCAACCCTCCAAAAAATTTGGAATCATGAAGTTCGAGATGAAATACTTTTCCCAGAGTAATGTGAGTTTAAATGCAATATTCAATTATAGGAAAGTTTTCATGCACCACCAGGAGTGGGACGTCCTCAAATATCAAGAGACATTTGTGTCAACATACATTTTAAAACATGGTCTGATGGGGAAGGAACGCAAGTACAGCTTAATCCTAATCCCTTTATTTCCAAAACATGTCAAGAGGTATTTAAAACCGCCACTTCAGCCTGATCTAATGCATCCTACTTACTCCAGCACTACTAAATACATCAGTGTGTACTGAAATTGGTTACATTGCTTTTCCGTAAACATTTTATATTTTTTACTTGTCATTTTTCCATCACATCTTCCATCCACCACCACCAGCACTACCACTTCAGGCAATACATTTTTAACCTAGCCCATTCGCGAGTAGTAAAAAAAACTAATATAACTGTAGTGGTGCGAGTGCCTTGCGTTGCCAATTTCTTTCGAATTTGTGCTCCTACTCTGGAATGAAATTCGTAAACTTATGAAATTTGAATTTGATGTCGGATTGTTCTCTAGTACTGAAGAGGCTTGTGTGTGGAACGAAATAGAAGGGAATCCGAAACATACTTTCTGACTGAGCATAAGCATCTCCAAATACTTGAGAAGTAGAAAAACGACCTAGCTGCGAACATGAAATCGAAATCAACCAACCTTCACAATCCAGTTAAGTAAATCTAATAAACACATCCAATTTATACGTACATATGCAACAAAGTAGAATAGTAAAACCAAGCCGAATCATGGAACTGAATCAACCAGGCAAGCAATCATTCACCAAATTCATTTTGCTTTTGCCTGATGATTTCTATGGTATGAATGCGTTAGCTCTTCTCTTTCTTATAAAATGCCACACGCTCGTAACAAATATATACCCATCTCATCCGTCATATTACATTTGTTCCATACCGTGGATGAATGTATATGTGCGCTATGCTATCACTAGAATGAGATTCATAACGGGGTAACGCATCAACAAATAATGACGAGAAAAGCAAAAAGGCAAACTCATCGAAGGGCAGACATCAAAACCAGATATCTATCATATCACACAACTCGTCTCGTTCGAAGCAAGTGAATTGCGAGTTGTTCGCTTCCACATCTATTCACTCGATGATAGTAAAAAAGCTGAAAACGATGTAATGCGTTTCGAAAAATTGATACAAATATAACAATCTACTAGAGGGAGAGGGCCTAGAGTCTTCTTCCCCTTTTTATATGTGTAGATCCAGAGGGTTTCACACTTGAGATTGGTATAGGTGTAGCTCCTCGATACAAACCAGACAAAAAGCGGAGCTATAATGTGCGTATACTTGTGTAAATACATTTATATTAAAGTACATTTTTATACCAGTCAATTCAACGATGATTTTCCATCTTTCCTCCTTCTCACTCACTCAAACACACACACACATTCGCGTTTTCTCATCATAATTTTTTTGAATCCAGAGACTCCTGCTACAAATTGAATTCCAATCTAATTTTCACAACATCTCATCACTCATCCCAGACTCGTTTTTTCCTTCACTCGCTCGTGTTGAGCGACTTTCCCCATTACCACGACTGAATGAGTACGTTGGCAAATGCCATGCTTATAATGGAATACAGACAAGTTTATGAAGAGCTTCACAATTTTCAAAATTTGATGGATACATGGACAACCGTATAAGTATTATATACAGCACACTACCAGCCAAATGAAAACCTAGAGTGTGCAAACACTGCTATTCTCAGCCAAGTCGAGCCGATCTATGCGACAGAAAGGGAATCTACTAGACAAGATGGGTTATGTAACTAAACATCCTTCGCTGGGTTGTCTTTCCTTATTTGCTTAGTTACAGTAACAACTTCAAAATCATTTCCTCCTATTCCGGTCTTCCCTTAGCAGCACCAACAGTCTCCTATGCTCAAAAACGACTATATATATGTACGTATGACACGGCATGGTGGGCATAGTATATAATAATAATCTCTTCTTAAACTTTACAAGGCATACAAATTATTTGACTTTCACTCAGTTTCAATGCAAGTAAGAAGGTCACAGTTGAAGCAAAAAGTACAAAAAGCGACAAATTGTGTTTGAAATGAATGAATTTTTTTGTTATCTACTTTCGTACAACTTCATCAAATGCTTAATGTAAATTCGCCATTTTATTGCATTTTTACACCAACTGGTATTGCCCCAAGGTCTACAATAGAAGAGGTCGGTCGGTCGGTATATCTACTTTGTGGTAAGTACACAGCCCGTATAGTTCATTTATCTTTGTTACAGAATGAAAATGAAGTAACGTGTAATGGTTGATAGCCTGGCAAGTTATAAACTTTGTAATTTCTTGTAATTAACCGGAATTCCAGTGCAAAGATTCATGATTTACATACAGATCTTCTTTGAGGAGAGTCTACGTACGTACGGATTGTTTTGAAGTGCAAAACGTTTCGAGATTTATGAGCTTTTGGTTGTGTACTGATACGGCAGAACAGAACCTGATACAGCCTAAAATGTACAAATTCATACAAGGTCCAATATTAAAAGCAACGAGTTAACAGAGCCATGAAAACATCTAAAGGGATGGATGATGTGTCTGTGTGTGTGTGTAGAAGAGAGTTTGTAAGACAATTCATTCCTTTACGACTTGATATTTTGTAGGAGTATATATTTACATACCTACATATGTAACTTTAATTCTGTGCAGCCTACCTTGAAAATGTACACAAAAAGGATTTCAGAGATAGATCCTCTGTGTCTGTATGTATCACTTTCTACTCAATGCATACTGTATAGTTTGGGCTACGATGAACTATAGCGTTTCAAAGACATCTTACGACCAATTTTTATTACAATTCAGGGCACGTTCGAATTCCCCATACCACAAAAGAGTTGAGGCGAGATCAAGAATCAAGAAGTTTCGTGGCCCCACACATACAGCCTTTCATTTTACGGCTCCTTTCCTTGTAGTATCCTTCTCACTTAGATCTCGGCTTGTGCATGCATATGTGTAGTCCCACATTTGTAGTAACAGTTGCCGTATTAGCAACAAAGGACTGGAAAAGCTTTGAATTCCTTTCTTCCTCACTACCGTGCTATCTAGTTTTCCTTTCTACGATGTATTCGATCACATAACATATTAGACTTCACCTTTCGTTCCTGTCAAAGTGGTTGAATCCACACATTTAATGGAACTACTTAAACGTACGATTCCCGACAGACAAGCGACGCAACGAAAAAAAGCCCTGCTGTTTTAATCACGTACTCACTTGCCTTAACAGTTGAGGCCGATATTCACTCTTTCACTCTCGCTTGCTTGCTCCGCTCACCCTCTCTCCCAGAAAACCACAAAACAGAAAGAAACAACCGCAACAACAACATTTAATACTTAAGTTTACTTCATTTTTTTGTGTATAATAGCTTCTTCTACTGTTGCTTACGAGTAATTACAATTACCGCCATGTTCAATGCTGTATCCTACTCCGAGTTTCAATTCTCCTCGACATTCTCCCCGTCCATATCCGTCATCGTACCATTTATCAGCGAAAATCGCGTGGAGTAGAGCAGAATTTTCATGACCACACGTAGGAATTGACATCATACGTTGCCTTGCCCTAGCTTATCAGGTTGAAAGAGTTGGAATTATTTTTTTTTCATCTTACGCATAAATATGAATAAGTTTCAATGTATTTTATCCACGCATAACATAACTTGTAAGTCGTAGCTCACCACAACATCCGCCAATTTAATCTTCATTAAGACCACATTGCCACAAAAACGAGAGAGAGGAAGAAGAGTAATCATGAAACTTGATTTTGAGCAGAGAGGAAACGTAGTATTTTTACTACATGCATACATATATGTAACTGATGTTTGTGAAAAAAATTGAAGTTAAATGCCTGCTTCCAATTCAAGGTGTGTATGATGTAACAACAAGGTACAAACCGAGTGGTGAGCAATAATGGGTACTCGTAATATAACTTTATAGAAATAGGAACTTGCTCAGCACACATTCCATAAAACATGCATACCGTATCGATATAATTACGCCTAAATAACACTACAATAAACATCATAAAGTGTATAAAACGTTATATTATTATGTAATATATTTTACCTTCATAAAACTGGTATACAAACCATTTTTACGAGAAAAATGTTTTCACAGCAATCATTCATCATATCCTCTTTCAAATCAAAATCAGTCCACTTTTTCATACTTGACTGTGTGGCATATAAATCTTGGTTTTCTGCCCCCTGCATACAAGCTTGGTTTTTACAAAACTGCGTTATTTCAGTATTGCTATATTTTCAACTATGAAATAGGAAATATGGGATCAAATATTTGAAATCAACGTACTAACTTATAAGCACCAATCCACATGAATGGACAAATAATATTGTACAGGAGATGTTGACTTTTTCACACTTCCCTTGAGACATAATAATACCGCGTAAATTGTAGCCAGTCAGTAATATATTTATGTGATGCAATTATACTCAATAAACACTTCATAGTTCATATAATATTTATTAGCAGAAAAAGTCCCAACGCTCTCCTCGTCCTCCATTGCTTTTACTTTACTGCTAAAGAAGCACCATAATTTTTTATACATAACATAACTTATTTTCTGCACAGAGACTTTCTAAAATTCAGAGAAGCCTGAAGTGCAGCCGCCTGTCCTGCATACTAATAATGGTAGCGTGGCATGTCAAACGTAACAAGAACGGAAGATGCACATTCTCAGCGGTGGCATTTGTGTACTGTCTACCTTTCATGGGTACAATAATACTTGCAAAAGGTTATGAACATGCTTTACATTCACATATTATTATGCTTTACGATTTCCAAGGTCAAATAAAATAGTAGTTTACCGGAAAGTGCAATTTTTTTCTTCTTGCCCTCTTGCTCAACTAATTGCTGAGCCAAAGCAGTTGTTTCAAATGCTACATTTCATTCTTTCGATAGATTCCGGAGGCTAGACTCCTCTAATGAGAAACTATGTGATATGCGTGAGAGCTCATAATACAATGAGCGTTTCTTTCTTTGCCAAGACATGAACTAATTCTCAAAAGCTTTCCATCATGCCAAGTGAAAAGCATTTTGATAGCAGCATGCAACAATTCCCATCATGATTTCCTTCCGAAGCTCTGACCATGTAATAGATGTTGTCATATGATTTTTCGGCGACGACCTCCTCGAGGTACCCAATTTTCAACATTTCAGCATATAATTATAAATTTTGATAGTTTTTAAAGTTTACTCTAGATGGTATAGAGTATAGAGTGATGAGAGAGTATTTTATGATTTTGCCATCCACGAGGACTATCGGTTAGCAAGAAAATGCTCATTTAGATAATTTAGCAATGGTGTGCAAGTTTCCTATGAATACCATCTGGATGTTTGGCCGCCGGCTTGCGAGTGAATACGCACATTCATCTTATCTTGTGATTCATTTCTGTTGTTAACGCAAATCCCTCATTTCAAAACTAGCCTAATTGTATCTTATCATGATTTGAGATCTGAAATCTGGATTCTTAATCATTTTTACAAAACGATTGAAACTCTACGGTGGTACTTTGGTTTAATAGCAGGAGCAAAGAATGGTGTCTGCAAAAAGTGTACGATCCTCTTGGAGTGTTCGGCAAACAAAACCATTATTTAATTTCAGAGGTTACGTGTCATATAATGTTAGTTAAATGACCAACATTGCAGCACAAAGTACTTATGCATGCACACATGTTTTTAGTCAACTCACATACATTGCATGCTCCAACAAGTAGCTGGCTATCACTACGATCTTTTTGCTACCTGACGGACGCGCATGTTAATGTCACTTTCATATTTGAGGGGTATAACTACCTGTCATCAATTTAGTTCACCTTTTCCAGAACCAAGAGGATTGTTTGCAGATTTTAGCACATTTGGCCTTACAAAATGCTCCTTCAACTTGCATGATTTGGGTTGTGTTGCTCAATTTCAGGTTTCTTACCAAGAACTACCGTAGCAGCTTTCTTTTGATTGATTATGGTTTTATCAGTTTTCAGCACCTGGACAGAAAGCTTTATCAAACTGGTACGCTAAAATGTATGTTAACTCAAACATCTGCTTGTTTACGAGCTGGTGGGGCATTGTGATATCAGATTTAACTTGCTGAATTTTCAGCTATTGCTACAAAAATCTTGCAAAATCTCTGACTCATTTTGTAAATATTCGATGCATACTTTGTTTGAGAACCAACCCGTTCTCCAGAGCTGATATAAAATAAAAATACCTGCATATAAACACAAAGTCATCCATTGTGCAAAAAAAAACTTCAGAGCGACAATGACAAATCACCTACAAAACTCTCATAAAAATCCACTTCATTTATGGTCGTATGACGGTTGTCTTATTTTAAAGGATTCTTTTTAGCTGGCCAAGTATATTTGCGAGAGTGTGTATGCATTAGTTAGTTAAGCAAACTCTTGTTGTTGATACTTGCATAATAATAATTGTTAGAAATTCAAATGCTGTTAAAAGAGACGGTGTGATGTGCACATAAGTTTGCATAGAAAGTAGTATCATCATCATATACTATAGGTTCATATATATACTTCATTTAGATTAGCTTCCACCCACAGGACTTTAGGCTATTCGACGACGCAATGTCACAAAAAATCTCATTCAATCTTCTCAACAAAGAAGATTCAAAGTAGAATATCCATTTTATACCTTTTCATTTCATGCTGGATGACTTATTACCAACGTGTACCTCTGTGAACAAGTTTTTATTCTTCGGACTTTTTTTTTCGTGTGAACGATCCAAGAGCTCAAATCCAAGTACGTACTAAGTACATTAGAGAAAGAAAATAAAAGAGGGAAAATGATGACGAAGATATGGAAGAAATAATAAAGACGACACTACGTTCCATATAATACCCTTTCTGTCATATCACTTGCAAAAAAAAGGATGAAAACTTTTGTTTAAACAAGTAGACAGCTCCACTATGCATAACAATCGTCTGAAAGACACAAAAAAAATTCGCTTATAAATTTTTATTTAAACAATACAAAACAGTCTCCTTTCTCAGTTGATATATATGGTCTTGAGGAGTTCTTCTTATGAGGTGAAGTTTTAGAATTTGGGGCGCTTGTTGTAAATAATAATAATTACGATCGACATGAAGGAAACCCTCCCATGTCTTTATGATGCCATAATGTAGACCTCTATTCTCTTGTTTCTTGTACATGCATTCTTGGCAAGGCCCAACAACACACATATATGAAAGCTAATTGTATTTTATAGATTTGAGTTAGAAACGAAGCAATAATATTAATAACAATAATAGTAGTAATAAATCTCACAAGGATAGTTTTTATTTCACTCCCTTGTTAGTGCTAATGGATTTGAACCAACGGAAAATGACTCTTCACCATATCTGAAAATGTTCTCAAGTAGGACTATATAGTTAGGTATAGTGATATGGACGTTAGCTCTATGGGAACCTTGTCAGTATTTACACGTTGTCATAAATATACATTAAGTCAACAGCATCAACTCAGTAAGACAGTGTTGCTCAATAACGTTGGAATGCCTTACACGTCCATGCCAATGACAAGCATCATAGTACTAATCGTTAACAAATTTCTGATGGCCTGTTGTAAATGGGAATGCAAACAAACATCTTGAATTACATACCTTTTTGTATATATCTATTCTTCAAATGTCTTGCTATAGACAAACGAAAAAAAGGTCCTAAAAAGGAGAGTTGAATGGAGGATTGGAGTGAAGAGCGGCACAGTATAGTAGTAGTCAGTAGCACTCAAGTAGCTTTCTGAGATCGAAAAATAACAAGGGTACAAACAAAGCACACGATACAAAATTTCCATAATACACAGTCACCACACACAATCTTTTTGGGGTAGTTTTTGACGCTTTCTATTTTATATCATCTATCTATCCATATTATTTTTTTTGTATGGGAGCCATCTTTCCTGTAGACTAATGATGATGACATGAAGATGGCTCGTATAATATGTCATTTTAACGTACGCCCATTTATTTACAAGACTCCATCATATTCAATCATTAGAGCAAAAAAACTGGAGTCACTATCAACGATGATGTTGTGCCCAGCCAGCATTCTAATTTGCAGACATGACATTCAAATCGCAATCATTACTGTAATGCCTACCTTCTATAAGAGTGACATTAGTGTTCATTCTGTTTCGTTTTACTGTATAGTTAATATAATGCTTGGCATCCTTTACACAAACACTCGAGCTTATTCATTCTTTGTGTTTGTATTCCAACCATGCTGGAAGTTTCATTTTTATTGTTTGATTGACATTTGATGAACTAAGGGCTACCTTTTTTCATACAGTTTTGCCATTCTTGACAATTCAGACAATCACACAGCATCATATTTCACAATTCGAAAGTTTTTGCAAAGTCATTTGGAACTTCCTGCCGTTTGTTTACTTGACTGTCTTGTCTACCTGTGAATTTGCAAATGATTTGTGTTGTTTCATGATGAGCCTTTCCCTCTGTTTTTTTTTATAGAAAAGATAATGATACAATCAAAAAGCAGAATATAAATGATTATCATGAACATGTAATTTTACTTGGATTCTATTTACATCATCCAGTACATTGCCTTGTAAAAAGAATGCATCTATACCTATACATAATATAGGAGTAATCAAGCGTACAAAATAGTGTTTATGGTATGCGTATCGAACTGAACTTTGGGATACGCCCAGATACACACACCGATATTTTTTGCGGGGATGAGAAAAATTGAGTCTACAAATCAACTTAAATTATACCATGCCCTGACTTTTTGTTTATAAACGTTATATACACGTTCAAGAATTAGCTTCCTTCCTCCTCTCTCTCTCTCACAAAATAAGTTCACAGTTACACGTTCACAATTCACATGAAATGATGATGATGAGGGCAGAGCAAAAGGAGGAAGAGTTTGCTCGTGTGTAAAAAAATTGCTAAATGTGAATATGATGCATTGTTTGATTGTTTGTTAAGGTTCCATTATTATCATCATACATGTCTTATAGGCATGGTTAGCTGTAAGTATGCCTGCTGGTGGCATCACTTTATTGTAATTGTCGTTTGACCGTGTTGTTGTTTCTGTCCTACGAAACGTATTCGTTATAAAGAGGAATATTTTGATGTGCCCTTTCGTAGTCCATCAATGCAAAAACTGATAAAAAATTTTAGCGCTACTGCTACTAGATTCATACAAGAGAGAGAGAGAGAAAATGCATGTACTACATATACACGAGAATTCACGCACTGTCTTCGGGCTTCGAAATTTGCAGATCATGCAGTAGCAATGACTTGGGAGTGAAAGAATGCAAGAATGTGACTAATATAAATTGAATGACGATGATAATGATGAGAGATTAGAGATCTACTCAAAAATATTCAGATTTAAAACTAAAGCAAGATTGGTAGGATTGCATGTTACTACGGTGGTTGGTTGTACTATTACAGAGATTCACCGCATGCATGCTGATGCCTTGTTGCATGCATGCAGGAAAGCAAAGAAGAGGAACGCAAAGATATAGTCTGGTTGTTATGGATGGATAACAAAAATCAAGAGAATGAAAAGGAACAAAAAGGAAGAGCCTTAAGAGTAAGAGAACAATGGAACATTGGTTTTAAACTGGGCCTGTTCAATTTTTAAGTAGGCGCACTTGTACTCCACGTTATGAAGCAAAAGAATTAGAGAGACCTTGCCCAGCAGCCATACAATATAACGGCGCAGCAGCGCATAAAGCAAGGTTCATGATTATATAATATGGTATCATTAGATCATTAAACTGTGCATTTTACAATGTTCACATTTCATATCCTTCCCAGTCGTTCAATAAGACAATTTATGTGCAATTAAATTTGTAAAATGCTCTAATGAGAAGTGCGAAGCAATCAGATGAGACTAAGTAGATTTAATAATCGTCGTTTGTCACGAAATCAAAATCAAATGTGATTCCACATTATATATCGTACACATCACACACACCAATGCATCTTCTCTTCCACTCCCGTTACAGTCGCTTTTTGTGTGTTGTTCGTGTTGTGAGAAAATATGACCATGAAATGATATACAAAAAGAAATGATGCACTGAACTAGAATAGTATGCTGCTGCTGGCATGGCGTGACATGTCAACCCTACCCATCCATGTCCTGCTGCTGTGCGAATGAAAGGAAGAGTTGCGGTGCCACATGGCGGACTAACTACGAAAAGTAAAAGTTGTAAACCTTTTTCAAAAGAATTTCCGCAAGCAACATGAACCAGAAATACAATGAATAAAATGCATTATTGTAACAGAGTTAATTATCATAAGCTCCGACTTTTCGATCCATTAATTATCCATCTCACAAGCTTTGTGAGCACTAAAAAAGAAGAAGAAGGAATGAGACGGAACGGCTAGAGAAAAAACAGCAACAAATTATCTGCTCTACTTCGTGCCCTCTGATGTTTTCCTTTTAAGTTGATGTCAGAGTCGGAGCAGGTGATTTAAAAATATGGAACTGATTCTTTCATTCTCACACGGGAAAGCAATTCAGCCGTTCGTCTCTCCTGGCAACAAATATTAGTATGCTCTAAAGTGGAATGACATTTCACCTGCAGACAGATTCCTCTGACTACATAACATCCTCCTCAAGCTATCACAAGTGAATGGCATTCACGTATCGCCAAAAAAGAAAGATACGTAAGAATGGTTTTCAAAAATAAAATAGGAAAACCGAGATGAAGATGGAAATTGTAACTCGAGCATATCAGTTAAAGAAGCAGCAAAATGAATGTAATGCATCCACCACTTCATGTACTAACATCAACAAGCCGAAATGAAAGAAACGAGCAAGAAAGAAGATTTGTGAGCTGGTAGCACTGTTTACATTCGTCTTCTTCCTGACACGTTATAATTTAGGTATTTATGAAAGAGGCACGAGGACGAAAACAGATGAAAAGTAAGTGAATAGATCAGTATCAACATAATAATTTCGTACTGTTGTTACAGCCTCATACATAATAAGCATTTTGAGGAGGACCACATACACAAACCAAGCAGCTTTTGAGTGTTCCTCTCTTCTTACTTACTTCCCATTCAAAACAATGCGCGTAATCTCTCCTCGCTAAAGTAGTTGCACCTTCGCATGTTACATTCTTCATCTTTATGCTCATTGCGGCAATGGCCATGGTATAATATACGAATAATATACTTCATAGAGAGAGAGTAGTGCCATGCCAGGCCTAGAGAGAGACAGAGCATAAAAAGCCCAAGTCGTGTCCTGTCTCTCTGGCAAGAAAGCGTGAAAAAGGGAAGTGAATTCAATTCAATTCTCTTAAAAAAACTTTTCAATGGACTCTCGACGAGTTTTGAATGCAACAAGAGTTGAATAGGAATCAGAGTACTTAGCATTTTATTGTATACGACAACGCATTCACATGTTTATTACCATGACTTCCACTATCATTTTACTACGACATTTACCTACAAGCCAAAAAAAAACTGTGGTACCCTAATATTCCGCATACATATGTATTGTACATAGATACTACAATGACGCGTGATGCAAAAAAGAAGCCGAATCTCCAAAACTTTTTCATTCAAAGAGAGAGAGAGATACAGAGTGAAAGAGAACGAACGAAAAAATGTTATTTGCTTGTCCCCGTCTCTTCCAAATTGCATCACTGCCATTGCCGTCTCAGCGTGTTTCACAATTTGCAACACACATTGATACAAATAAATGATACATATTAGTGATGTTCACAGCTCTCCTGTTCTGTTTCTCTACATTGTTCGTTAGAAACTGATGCTATGCACTACACTCACACACTCTTTAAATATAATATCATTATCTTATACATCTCTCCACCACCCATTCTCTCCACTCCACTCTCACATCTTCATCTTTAATTCAAGCGAATCTATTTAAAAGCGTAGAAAGAGATAAATAGAGGAAAGAGACAGGAAGGAATGAGAATGGAGATTGAGATGAAGAAGGAACACAACAGCCCTTGACAAAACTCAATGAGTTTCTGTATGGATGGTTGATGATTTTTTTTGGAAAATCAAAAGCGTTCCCTGAATTCTGCTGATCTGATCCCATGTAAATAATCCATGTAATGCGCAAACATTTTTTTACGCAGAATTGACTAAATACTCCTCCAAAGATCTACACTGACGAACAATTCATCTAAACTTGCGTAGAGTAATGACTTGTCAGAAGAAGCTAAAGATATTTAATTATATGATTACAAATTAGAAAATTGGAGGAAATGACATATGGAACTGAATGATGATAATAATATTGCTTATGAAATAATAATGCTCCAAAGTTTGAGAGACTGGGGAATTTAGCATGATGAAAAATCTTTGAAAATGCAATTCAACGTATTGTACTTAATGGAAGTAGTATGGTTGGTTTGATAGTGGCAGTCGCTAGCTACATGAATGATATACAAGAGTTAGTGTGTGGCATTGTCTGTGTTTCCGTGCTTTATCTGCGTGTGTGTTGCAGTGAGTGGTGGTAAGAAGTATTATGGAATTGGTGAATACGAAATGCAAAAGGAAAATTTTGAACGGCACATTGAAGTCAGGAGAAGATATGAAGGTACTCCACCCTTTCCATTTAATTCCAGAATCCCTTCATGCGAATGACGCCGGCGAATGCTGACTGTGCATCAAATTCATGTCAGTAATGAATGTCTCCTAGTAAAATACGGATACCTTCTTGTCAGAGTAACACCACTAAATCACGACTGCTGCTTGCTTACTTACTCCTGGCTTTATGTTCTACTTCCCCTCTCTTATCCTCCCGACTTTAGTCACTGTCTGATGTAGAAGAATCTCTATACTTATGCTGCTTTTTCGGTGGAAATATAGGTGAATATTTAAAATGGTGCAATCCATTCCAAATTCATATTTGTTCCCAGACAAAATGCCTTATTTTACACACACTCACATCACGGTTCGAGTCATGATGATGATGACTGTAAATGGTAATGGCTGTAGAGAATATAAAGGTGGTGATGTTGCTGTGCTGGTACACAGCAGCAGCAGAAGTGTCAGCTGCGTTTCCATTTTCTATTTGTTTTTTCTTCCAGGAAGTAAAAAAAAATAAGGAAAACGCATGTTCACAGGTTCATTGCAGTGAACAATAAAACACTTCACTCCGTATCTTTTGTTACATAATATTTTCACGATGAGATGAAACTATGCGCTCTACTTGCCGGTGGTATTATTAAGATAATGGGAATGTAAGAAAGCGGCTTGTAAAGATGATGTTCGTCTCTTCGAGGACAACGCATAGTGTGTGATAAAGCTCAATATGTTCTGGATATTTTTGTGTGACAGAGTCTCTCATGTACGCGTTGTTAGATTGATGATTATCCTGATTCAACAGAATATTTGAAACATTCTGCCGTCGACGCATGAGATTCTATATGCTTTTTGTATATAAAATGACGAAGGTTGGAGAATACAGCGAGGAAACAGTTTCTGTATCTTCTTTTTATGTATCTTGTGTAAATTGCAATGTAAAACAAGCTCTCAGAAAGGCAGATCAGAATAGAAGAAGCACACGTCGCGTACAGTACAACTTTAAATAATTACATATCTTGTTTCTTGATAATTTATGAGAATGAACCGAATTGTGAATTATAACTTGAGTAAGTATCGCACACACAGAGAACATAGGTACAAATAATATACTTTTCATCGTGAGCATTTCGTACAAAAAAAACTGCGTAAGACGACTAAAGAAGATTCGTTTGTCTCATCATCATCCAAACTTCTCATTTCATTAGTGAGAGCCAACCCAGAAACTTAAACACTGGCTTAAGCAGACATTTAACGAGAGAAACATTGTAGCCTGTTTTGTACTCTTTACATTTCCATCCAACTTTTCCGTGATAAATCATTTGTAAAAGGAGATGATGACGACGTGCGTACGTATTCTTTCTCATGGTTGCAAAGTTGTAAGTTTTCATCAACGACTTGGTTTGTTCAAAAGGCTGAATATCAAAACGAATGATGTATGCGCAACTGTGGCCAATTTTGATTTACTTGTTTGCACAGCAGAGATTTGCTTACGTCAAGGGGATTTGCTCATATTCTTTATACACATCCCTTCTTGCAACTTAACATCTTATCTTGTAACCAAAAACTTCACATCATCATCATTCCCTGTAAAACGTACCAATATAAATACAAGAAGTGTTTGCTTAAGTAATGATAAATGATTTCGCTTTTTTGCGTTCATTGGATTGGTAGGTTGAAATAAAAAAATATTTAATTGCAGAACAATAAATGTGAACAAACGAAACTGTTCTTCAACTTTGACCGGGTAAGATAAATTTACACAATACGGTAGCTTATTATCTTCAACAAAAACTGGTCTTTCCCTAAAATATTAATCACTTATCCCCATGTACGAACAGGGATCAAGTCTTCATACATTCGCCTTCGGGCTTCATCTCGTGGGTGCATTGGACAGTTTGTGGCGAGGTCGGAGCGGAAGATCAATCGAATGACTGGCTTGCGATACCAACAAGACAGGGAAAAGGGGAGTACACACTGAGAATGTTTGATTACAAGTAGTTTTTTGTGATACATCGTTTTTTTAAGCACACAGTCGCAATAGTTCGGTTCATCCATTTGTACATGCTAATTAAGTGCTCGACGACCATAAGGCTCGAATACCTTCACCTTAAGGGATCCTATAGGGTATCAACGTTCTCAATCTTAGGCAAATACTTACAACACATCCGACTAGGCAATTGGCTCGCGTTCCATTATCAAACGATAGCTGAGCCGCCTTCGTTGTCCCACACAACACAGGGACGACGGAAAAGGAAAGGAAGTTAGCCTACTACGACAATGGTCCCCGATTCCCCTATGACACTCCCTAAATTTAGATTGCCCCTTGTGAATTGTTCTTATTCACTTATGATTGGTTTGACCTGTTGCCTTAATGGATGAAGCGAACTTTGGATAGTCGTGCATGCTACCTTAAAGAAACATTTACACTCTAATATTACGTAAAGAGTTCATAACCCTATCTTGGTATGCTAAGCTGTTTCTATTGTTTTTTATAGTGTACTAGATGTGTATGCCTTCTTTCAGTAGTTTGACAATTTTATTCATCTCTTTGTCCAGTGTGTGAATTTGTGTGTGGGGGCCAAGGGAAGTGGCATCGGTTAGGGGGATGGCAGTCGGGTTTTCCTAGAGGTTTGTGGGGTGTGATCGAACTAGAGGGTAGGCCCCTGTGAGGTCAGCGCACCTGGTCGCTGGCACGCCAAGAGGTAGAAGGTCTTAAAACCTCCTGCCGCGCTCATCGCCTAGTAAGTATGCGCCGTGCCAAAGCGAAGGTATTTTACTGGATCTCCCCGGACCGAGGAGATTACCAAGATACGCCTCCAAGTCACAATTGGGTCACCAGAATGATAATTGAACGATAACGCGAATTTTTGTAATTTGGTTGGTTTCGGTTAACTGAGGATTTATTATTTTCGGAAAGACAACTGTTTTGAAGGTATGGATTACCGAGATCGTGTATTTTAATTTTACCCCGTCAAGGAAGAACAGGTCTTCGGGTTTAGGGTATGGCTAATGTAAATATTTTTGGGTATTCAACCTTAACGCCAATTCCCAAGAACGCAAAAGCGGAGAATCATCTTATCCATACTTAAGCGAACACACTTCCTGTGTATTTTATCATGGGGTAGCGGTCACGTTTTACAGGGGGGGAATGGGATGAGATGGGTCAGGGTTTTTGGGGTTACAGCAGATATGGGAGTAGTGATGTATGATTCGTAAGAGGAGATTGGTAAAAGAGAGAATAAGCGAAAATCTCCCCTTGGACGTAAGCAATATCTCTAACTGGTGCAACAAGGTAAATCAAATTTGGCCACAGGGTGCATTACGATCAATCTCGTGTCTAGATATTCAGAATGAGCCTACCACTTTTGTAATCAAACGCAAGTTGCGATGGAGTGTGAAAAACGTCGACATGTTACAGATACTTCTGGGCAACCATGGAGAACAAGAGAGAGCCTACCCACGGGTCGTCAATTCATCTCCTTTTATCAAATTTTCACCGGGGGAAAAAGGTGGGATGGAAATGGTTAAAGAGAACAAACAGGGCTTAACAATTGTTTCTCTTCGTTATAAGCAACTGCTTAGCGCAGGTGTTTAAGTTCTGGTTGGCTCATCACTCATTGGAATGAGAGTTTTGGATTATGAGCAACAACGAATCTTCTTTTAGGTCGTCTACCGAGTTTTTGTGTAGAAAAACAAAAAAATGGCTCACGAGTGAAAATATAATTCACATTGTACTTAAATGTCTCTGTGTTGTTGCGTACTTACTCCAGTTATCAACGGATGGAGCCTAATTTCGGTTCATTCTCCATGACTTACATCAACGACAACAACGATATATGTAATTATTAAAGTTGTACTGTACGCGACGTGTGCTTCTTCTATTCTGATCTGCCTTTCTGAGAGCTTGTTTTTACATTGCAATTTACACAAGATACATAAAAAGAAGATACAGAAATGTTTCCTCGCTGTATTCTCCAACCTTCGTCATTTTATATAGAATCTCATGCGTCGACGGCAGAATGTTTCAAATATTCTGTTGAATCAGGATAATCATCAATCTAACAACGCGTACATGAGAGACTCTGTCACACAAAAATATCCAGAACATATTGAGCTTTATCACACACTATGCGTTGTCCTCGAAGAGACGAACATCTTTTACAAGCCGCTTTCTTACATTCCCATTATCTTAATAATACACCGGCAAGTAGAGCGCATAGTTCATCTCATCGTGAAAATATTATGTAACAAAAGATACGGAGTGAAGTGTTTTATTGTCACTGCAATGAACCTGTGAACATGCGTTTCCCTTATTTTTTTACTTCCTGAAGAAAAAACAAATAGAAATGGAACGCAGCTGACACTTCTGCTGCTGCTGTGTACCAGCACAGCAACATCACCACCTTTATATTCTCTACAGCCATTACATTTACAGTCATCATCATCATCATGACTCGAACCGTGATGTGAGTGTGTAAAATAAGGCATTTTGTCGGAATGGGAACAAATAGCATTACATTTTAAATGGATTCACCCTAATATTTCCACCGAAAAGCAGCATAAGTATAGAGATTCTACTCAGACAGTGACTAAAGTCGGGAGGATAAGAGAGGGAAGTAGAACATAAAGCCAGGAGTAAGTAAGCAAGCAGCAGTCGTGATTTAGTGGTGTTACTCTGACAAGAAGGTATCCGTATTTTACTAGGAGACATTCATTACTGAATGAATTTGATGCACAGTCAGCATTCGCCGGCGTCATTCGCATGAAGGGATTCTGGAATTAAATGAAAGGGTGGAGTACCTTCATATCTTCTCCTGACTTCAATGTGCCGTTTCAAATTTTCCTTTTGCATTTCGTATTCACCAATTCCATAATACTTCTTACCACCACTCACTGCAACACACACGCAGATAAAGCACGGAAACACAGACAATGCCACACACTAACTCTTGTATATCATTCATGTAGCTAGCGACTGCCACTATCAAACCAACCATACTACTTCCATTAAGTACAATACGTTGAATTGCATTTTCAAAGATTTTTCATCATGCTAAAATTCCCCAGTCTCTCAAACTTTGGAGCATTATTATTTCATAAGCAATATTATTATCATCATTCAGTCCATATGTCATTTCCCTCCCAATTTCTAATTTGTAATCATATAATTAAATATTTTAGCTTCTTCTGACAAGTCATTACTCTACGCAAGTTAGATGAATTGTTCGTCAGTGTAGATCTTTGGAGGAGTATTTCAATTCTGCGTAAAAAAATGTTTGCGCATTACATGGATTATTTACATGGATCAAATCAGCAGAATTCAGGGAACGCTTTTTGATTTTCCAAAAAAATCATCAACCCATCCATACAGAACTCATTGAGTTTTGTCAAGGGCTGTTTGTTCCCTCTTCATCTCATCTCCATTCTCATTCCTTCCTGTCTCTTCCTCTATTTATCTCTTCTACGCTTTTAATAGATTCGCTTGAATTAAAGATGAAGATGTGAGAGTGGAGTGGAGAGAATGGGTGGTGGAGAAATGTATTAAGATAATGATATTATATTTAAAGAGTGTGTGAGTGTAGTGCATAGCATCAGTTTCTAACGAACAATGTAGAGAAACAGAACAGGAGAGCTGTGAACATCACTAATATGTATCATTTATTTGTATCAATGTGTGTTGCAAATTGTGAAACACGCTGAGACGGCAATGGCAGTGATGCAATTTGGAAGAGACGGGACAAGCAAATAACATTTTTTCGTTCGTGTCGTTCTCTTTCACTCTGTATCTCTCTCTCTTTGAATGAAAAAGTTTGGAGATTCGGCTTCTTTTTGGCATCACGCGTCATTGTAGTAATCTTGTAGTAATACATATTATGCTATAGGGTACCACAGTTTTTTTGGCTTGTAGTAAATGTCGTAGTAAAATGATAGTGGAAGTTCATGAATAATAACATGTGAATGCGTTGTCGTATACAATAAATGCTAAAGTACTCTGATTCCTATTCAACTCTTGTTGCATTCAAAACTCGTCGAGAGTCCCATTGAAAAGTTTTTTTTAAAGAGAATTGAATTGAATTCACTTCCCTTTTTCACGCTTCTTGCCAGAGAGACAGGACACGACTTGGAGCTTTTATATCTCTGTCTCTCTCTAGGCCTGCCATGGCACTACTTCTCTCTATGAAGTATATTATTGTATATTATACCATGCCATTGCCATGAGCATGTGAAGATGAAGAATGTAACATGACGAAGGTGCAACTACTTTAGCGAGGAGAGATTTACGCGCATTGTTTGGAATGGGAAGTAAGTAAGAAAGAGAGGAACTCTTAAAAACTGCTTGGTTTGTGTATGTGTCCTCCTCAAAATGCTTATTATGTATGAGTGTAACAAGTACGAAGATTATTATGTTGATACTGATACTATTCACTTACTTTTCATCTGTTTTCGTCCTCTGCCTCTTAAATACCTAATTATAACGCATCGTCTCAGGAAGAAGACGAATGAAACAGTGCTACCAGCTCACAAATCTTCTTTCTGTCGTTTCTTTCATTTCGGCTTGTTGATGTAGTACATGAAGTGGTGGATGCATTATATTCATTTTGCTGCTTCTTTAACTGATATGCTCCGAGTTACAATTTCCATCTTCATCTCGTTTTCCTATTTTATTTTTTGAAAACCATTCTTACGTATCTTTCTTTTTTGCGATACGTGGCTGCATTCACTTTGTGTGCTTGTGATGATACTTGAGGAGGATGTTATGTAGTCGAGGAATCTGTCTTCAGGTGACATGTCATTCCATTTAGGCAATAAATATTGTTGAGGAGACGAACGCTGATTGCTTTCGGTGAGAATGAAAGAATCAGTTCCATATTTTTAAATCACTGCTCCGACTCTGACATCAACTTAAAAGGAAACATCAGAGTACGAAGTAGAGCAGATAATTTGTTGCTGTTTTTCTCTATCTGTTCGTCTCATTCCTTTCTTTTTCTTTTTTAGTGCTCACAAAGCTTGAGATGGATAATTAATTGGATCGAAAAGTCGCGAGCTTATGATAATTAACTCTGTTACAATAATGCATTTTATTCATTGTATTTCTGGTTCATGTTGCTTGCGGAAATTCTTTTGAAAAAGGTTTAACAACTTTTTACTTTCGAGTAGTCGCCATGTGGCACCGCAAACTCTTCCTTTCATTCGCACAGGCGTGCAGGCAGAGACAGGATGGTAGGTTGACATTCACGCCATGCCAGCAGCAGCATAGTATTCTAGTTCAGTGCATCATTTCCTTTTTGTATATCATTTCATGGTCATATTTTCTCACAACCACGAACAACACACAAAAAGCGACTTAACGGAGTGGAAGAGAAGATGCATTGGTGTGTGTGTGTACGATATAATGTGGAATCACATTTGATTTTGATTTCGTGACAAACGACGATTATTAAATCTACTTAGTCTCATCTGATTGCTCTCGCACTTCTTCTCATTAGAGCATTTTACAAAATTTAGTGCCACATAAATTGTCTTATTGAACGACTGGGAAGGATATGAAATGTGAACATTGTAAAATGCACAGTTTAATGATCTAATGATACTATATTATATAAATCATGAACCTTGCTTTTATGCCGCTGCTTGCCGTTATATTGTATGGCTGCTGGGCAAGGTCTCTCTAATTCTTTTTTGCTTCATAACGTGGAGTACAAGTGCCTACTTAAAAATTGAACAAGCCCAGTTTAAAACAATGTTCCATTGTTCTCTCGCTCTCACTCTGTAAGGCTCTTCCTTTTTGTTCCTTTTCATTCTCTTGATTTTTGTATCCATCCATACAAACAGACTATATCTGTTGGTTCCTCTTCTTTGCTTTCCTGCATGCATGCAACAAGCATCATGCATGCATGCGGTGAATCCTCCTAGTAATACAGCAACCATCCGTAGTACAGGCAATCTACAATGTCGTAGTTTTAAATCTGAATATTTTTGAAGTAGATCTCTAATCTCTCATCATTATCATCGTCATTCAATTTATATTAGTCACATTTTGCATTCTTCACTCCCAAGTCATTGCTACTGCATGATCTGCAAATTTCGAAGCCCGAAGACACGTCGTGAATTCATCGTGATTATGTAGTACATGCATTTTTTCTCTCTCTCTCTTGTATGAATCTAGTAGCCAGTAGCGCTAAATTTTTTATCAGTTTTTGCATTAGGATGGACTACGAAAGGTGCACATCAGAAATATTCCTCTTTATAAACGAATACGTTTCGTAGGACAGAAACAACAACACGGTCAAACGACAATTACAATAAAGTGATGCCACCAGCAGCATACTCACAGCTAACATGCCTATAAGACATGTATGATGATAATAATGGAACCTTAACAAACAATCAACAATGCATCATATTCACATTTACAATTTTTTTTACACACGAGCAACTCTTCCTCCTCCTTCTCCTGCCTCATCATCATCATTTTCATGTGAATTGTGAACGTGAACTGTGAGTGAGTGAGAGAGAGAGGAGGAAGCAAGCTAATTCTTGAACCGTGTATAAACGTTTATAAAAACAAAAATGTCAGGCCATGGTATAATTTAAAGTTGATTTGTAGACTCAATTTTTCTCATCCCCCCAAAAAAATATGCGGTTGTGTGTGTATCTGGGCTATCCCAAAGTCAGTTCGATACGCATACCATAAAACACTATTTTGTACGCTTTGATTACTCCTATATTATGTATAGGTACATATATATATGCATTCATTCTTTTTACAAGGCAATGTACTGGATGATGTAAATAGAATCCAAGTAAAACTAATGTTCATGATAATCATTTATTCTGCTTTTTTTGTATCATTATCTTTTCTATAAAAAACAAACAGAGGGAAGGCTCATCATGAAACAAACACAACATCATTTCAAATTCACAGGTATAGACAAGACAGTCAAGTAAACAAACCACAGGAAGTTCCAAATGACTTTGCAAAAACTTTCAAACGTCGAATTGTGAAATATATGTGTGTGATTGTCTTGAATTGTCAGAATGGCAAAACTGTATGAAAAAGGTAGCCCTTAAGTTCATCAAATCACAATCAAACAATAACAAATGAACTTCCAGCATGGTTGGAATACAACACAATGAAATAACTCGAGTAGTTTGTGTAAAGGATGCCAAGCATTATATTAACTATACAGTAAAACGAACAGAATGAACACTAATGTCACTCTATATAGAAGGTAGGCATTACAGTAATGATGCGATTTGAATGTCATGTCTGCAAATTAGAATGCTGAGCTGGGCATACATCATCGTTGATAGTGACTCCAGGTTTTTTTTGCTGCTCTAATGATTGAATATGATGGAGTCTTGTAAATAAATGGCGTACGTTAAATGACCATATTATACGAGCCATCTTCATGTCATCATCATTAGTCTACAGGATGGCTCCCTACAAAAAAATAATATGGATAGATAGATGATATAAAAATAGAAAGCGTCAAAAAACAATACCCCAAAAAGATTGATTGTAGGGTTGACTGTGTATTATGGAAATTTTTATCGTGTGCTTTGTTTGTACCCTTGTTATTTTTCGATCTCAGAAAGTACTTGATGTGCTGCTACTACTACTATACTGCTATCTTCCAACTCCAATCTCCATTCAACTTCCTCTTTTTTTAGGACCTTTTGTTCTTTCTATACAAACAAGTTGAAGAATAGATATATACAAAAAAGGTATGTAATTCAAGATGTGCTGATTCCCATTTACAACAGCCATCAGAAATTGTGTTAACGATTAGTACATGCTTGTCATTGGCATGGACGTGTAAGGCATTCACGTTATTGCAGAGCACAACACTGTTTTACTGAGTTGATGCTGGTGGACTTAATGCTATTATGACAACGTGTAAATACTGACAAGTTCCAAGGCTAAACGTCCATATTATACCTAACTATATAGTCCTTTACGAGAACATTTTCAGATATGGTGAAGAGTCATTTTCCGTGGTTCAAATCCATTAGCACTAAGGAGTGAAATAAAAAACTATCCTTGTGAGATTTATTACTACTATTATTGTTATTAATATTATTGCTTCGTTTCTTAACTCAAATCTATAAAATACAATTAGCTTTCATATATGGTGTGTTGGGCCTTGCCAAGAATGTATGCTACAAAAAAGAACAAGAGATAGAGGTCTACATTATGGCATCATAAAGACATGGGAGGGTTTCCTTCATGTCGATCGTAATTATTATTATTTACAACAAGCGCCCCAAATTCTAAAACTCACCTCAGTAAGAAGAACTCCTCAAGACCATATATATCAACGTGAGAAAGCAGCGCCGGTACTTGTAGTATCAGTGTTTGTTTGCGTGTGTGGTTACGTGCTCTAGATGAGCCAGTCAAAAATTTAGTTATAAAACTTACTTTTTTGATTGAGGTGAAGA